>VZTV01051725.1:213-24628 GCA_013400875.1 Anhinga rufa
CAGCTTTCCCTTTAACAATATTGATTACATAGAGTTTTCCTTTATATCCACAAAAGCCCGTTAGATATATGACAACTCTTCCGCAAGCACATCTATACATATGCACTTGTATGCATGCATCCATCCATCCAAACACATATAAATATATGCAGCAACAAAACAAACAAACCAAACCACACCGCATATCCAAAACACACTTTAAAGAACACCAGAAAAACACAGGCATACCTCTTGCTCCTGCATACGGGAGAGCTAAAGGTTGCTCTCTAGGAGATAATCCTCTCGTTACATCAGGACGTAAATTGACTTGCATCTGCTGTGAGGTAATGTAGTCATTTAGGATTGTCTGCCGTGTATTCTCCATTGCGTAAAGCTGATACTGACTTGGATAGCCTGGGGTGGGTGAGAGCTGCCTTTGGAACAGGTAAGCAGCAGCAGCTGAGGGCGAAGGAGGGGGCAGGGGAGGGAAAAAGTTTTAGGAAGCAGCATGGGTGATATTGAATGAAAGTTTCAGATGTTTATATATCTCCAGTGAGAAGTGCTATCAATTCTCTCTAACCAATGCCCAGTGAATTAAAATAGCATTTTAATACTGATGTTTTATTGAATTTATGCACTGTATGTGGACAGAAAAAACTAATAATCCAGACTGGAGAAATGCATTAGAGAAGAGGCTTGATTAAAAATACAAAGCCCAAAGTTCTGAAGATGTAAAGGGCTGAAACACCTAAAGAAGGTTAAACACCTCACAGAAGTGGACTGATGGATATGTTAAAAGGAAGTCTACTGTATTTAATATCACCAGGGATAACCTGATAATCCCTCAGTGAGAATGAATAAGTCCTGAACAGAGGGGTCCTGACTACACTTTAATTCTATAGCATCTTCCACATCCTTCTTTGCATAGCTTTCCTGAAAGCTTTTAATATATTTCACAAACACTTATCTAAAAATACTGTCTGAACTTTTTAACAAAACAGAAGCAACCTGGCAGCTTCTGAAAGTTACTGTATTATACAATAATATTTTTAAAAGTTTCCTGGTTAGATATTAACCCCCCCACTAAACTGAAATCAAACCACAACAGTGTATATATGTAACCTCTTATAAATCATATCTGGCCACTGATAATTGCCTTTTAAAGGTATCTTTTCTGTGCATCAAAGCGTACGATATTTCTAAAACTAAAAAGAAAAACCATCACGAATGTATTTACCAGGATCCAGAGCCCTGTGAAATGGCATAGCAGGATCTAAATGAGGAGGGAGATGACTCCTATAGACTTCAGGAGTTGCTCCTCTGTGATGAGGGTCAAAAGGACTGTGAGTCACTACAGGATCAACCCCTGGGACTGGAGATTTTGCTGGCACACTCTCCCTCTGTGTTGGAGTAAGTGTGTTTTTCCTTTCATGATTTGCTGGCTTCCCAGAAGATATTCCAGCTAAAAACAATGAAAAACCTGAATTAATAAAATGCATAGTTTTCAACCGAAAATTCAGCTGTAAGTATACCCTGGCTCCCAAGGAATGTCCTAGAGGACCTTGCAATCTGATACAATAAATCACAAACTATTTCTGGTGAAAAACCTAAATGCTAGAACTAGGATTGCTTACACTTCACCTTATTATATTCCTCATCTAGATACCTCTATGATTCAGGAATAGCTTCTGCCCTTAAAACATTACCCTTGTAGGCACCACTTTCAGTGTGAACCATAATCAAATGCAAATTGAGATTGAATTGCCTTCCCACCTCCATGTTATAATATGGCATATTTTAATTTTCTTATTTCAGTTAACAGCTTACAGCCTTCCAAAATTCCTTCTAGCCACCCTCCAAATGGAGAGAAGCCATTAGAATTTTAAGAAGTAGAATGGATTACAGAAACCAGTTTAAAAGTAAGTTTAAAATTAAATTATTAAAACCTCTTGTCTTACTCTGGATAGGAATAACATACCCTCACTAACTCTATTCATCATAGGTGAACTCCTGGACATTGGACTCTGATAGTTCACAGGTGTCCTCCGAGCATTGGTATCATCATAAATCCCAGGGCTCAGCTGTGATTTGGGAGTTTCATGAAGAGTTGACCTGAGAACAGAGGGACCAGAGCTGACTACTGAGGTGTGACGGGAACGTACTGCATCCCCGGTCTTCACATCTTCATATTTTCCTCGCTCCACCACCTTCACGTTTTCTGGCACCATTTCCAGCTGAGGCATTCCACGGGGTAGCTTGCTTGGTCCAGTGATTAAAGATTTTACATTGTGTTTGATGGCAGACTGGCCAGAGTTGCTTTCATATTTTATGGGTGTGCCCTGAAAAGGAAAAAAAAGATCAGGTAAGGTTATCCCACCAATGTTTCCCTCGTGCTAAAAAACTGACGTTGCCGATATTGTAGTTCATTGCTTCTATCACATTGGCACAGAATACAACTGGATCTTAGTGATTGTTACTTGCCAGTTCTCTCACGTTTGCTTGCAAGTGTGTTCCTTACAGGTGAAGTGTCAGGATTTTTCTAATACACAGAAAATATTTTTAAGCTTTTTAAGTTGGTAGCTTTCTTAAAACAAGGCACCCCCCCTCCATTTGTCATTATTCAAATATCCTGAATTGATTCACCACTGAGGCTGTAAGCAACTGTATGAGTCTAGTCGTGCTTTTTGTATTACCTGAGATATGGAGCCTTCTATGATTGGCCTGGTCGTCTGCACCATTTCAGGAGTCTTGCGACTCTCCTGGCTTAAGAGGTCCTGTCTTGGGATTTCATGGATGGAACGACCCATTTCTTTTATAGTAGTGACTCCATCATATGGTTTCCCCTTAGTAATGGCTCCTTCAAATGTCCTTATGGGAGGTGACTCTCTCTTAATCTGTTTAGGGTATTTCAAGCCTTCTTCAAAGCTTTCAGCTGTTGCTCTTGGTGTGCCTTTTATAGAAATAGAGTCACATTACTGGTATTAATAATTACTAAGTCTCTTTTTTCATAAACAGAGTAACTAACTATATGTGATAATACTGGAATTTTGGTTTGCTATAGTCTACGATAATATAATCTGAAGACTGAAATATCACCACAAATAAAATACTGAACAAATATTCAATATATTACTAAAAGCATCCCAAGTTATTTCAGATGCTGAAATAAAGGAAACAGCATACATCTTCAGAGGTCTCATTAAAAATTAAAAGTGTTCATTAAAAAAAAAGTGCTAATTACCAGGTATTCGTATTTAAAAAGTCTGTTTTCCAAAAAGAAATGCTATGTTTACACACTAACTTTGTGTACAGCTTATCAGAAAGCTGCTGATTTATGTTCTGAAAACATGTTTGATAAAGTAAGCTCCACCTTTAACACAGCTATCATTGTTAATAACAGTTTTAAGGTTCAGAAATTGAGATTTTTGAGGATGTAATTAATGCTTGCATTCTAAGCTTGCAATACTTTACCTTGCATTATAGAGCCAGACAACACAGTTCGCTCTTTTAGTTCAGCATGTGGGCTACCCCTAGGCAGTGCACGGCATATTAAACCTAAAATTAAAATGAACATAATTTAGAGAATTAAACAAGTGTTCAAAAAAAGCCCCCAAAACAACAAAAACCCTCCTCCTCCTTACACACATTACAGATAGTATCTGTATCAGGGTAGTGCCCAGAGGGCCTAACCTCAGTATGCTAGGCATTGTATCAACTTGTTATAAACACCATCCCACACTGAAAAAAAAATAATCCTTCAGTTCAAGTATTCATGCTATTACACTGTTGCAAGTTTTAACACAGTAAGAAAACACAAAGTATTTTTTATAATTAAGCTTAACTCTTATCCCAAAAGCAGTCACTGCTTCTCTTACACACCCGTTTCCTTACCTAGTAAAGAAAGGTGTCCATGATGGGAAGTGGAACAAAAAGAAAAAAACACCCCAAAATATACCTCAGCATCCTCCAAATTAATCAAAGTTCATATTGAATCATCTGGGAAGAGCTGAATTTACTGTTTCTACAGTAGGAAACTAAATCAAACCCCCAAAGAACTCATAATTTTCCACAGTTTGAGGACAGAAAATGTGTCAGAGTGATGAGATGCAGCATAAAAGTATCAGAACAGCTTCTCATATGCCAAAAGAGCCTGAAGGCGAGCCAAATGCACCAGCAACTTAAAGGCAATGCTGAATTTCTATATACAGTCTAGAAACTGCTTATTCATACTGTTCCATCTGATGAAAATGTACACAAAATAGCCTATAAGGGCTGCCCAAAGATGGGACAAAATGCACTCAAGGAGTAAGACTCCATAGTTTAGGCATGAAACATTTCCTTGCGTTTATTAAATTAAATTACAGTTTATTAAATCAAAATAATACTAGGGATGCCCTGAAGCAGGATACGGCAGCTGTGCAGGTCTTCTGCTCCGCATAATCAAAGGGGCTTGGGGCTTATTGCAGGAATGTAAAAGGTCACACCAATGTGTTACCAAGTTACTATGCCATGGCTGAGACCAATATTTAGCTGAATAGGTGTGTCCATGGAGTCCATGCTAGTATGACTCAGTGTTGTCTCAGCCCTGTGACAACCCACGGGGACTGTGAAGAGCCAGTTACATGGGTCAGATCTACTGAGAGGAGCAAGTGCTAACTACAGGCAGTTATGGTAACACACCAGCAAAACAAAAAGGAGAACTAGTATCTACTCCAGTCGTATATATAGCGCGCTTTAATTGTAGCGGTTGTTATGTGGATTTGGGTAGTAGTGCAAGATTTAAATCACAGAATCACAGAACGGTGGGGGCTGGAAGGGACCTCTGGAGATCCCCTCGTCCAGCCCCTGCGTGAGCAGCACCCCCAGAGCAGGGGGCACAGGACCGCGTCCAGGCGGGGTGTGAATGGCTCCAGGGAAGGAGACTCCACAGCCTCTCTGGGCAGCCTGGGCCGCTGCTCTGGCACCCGCACAGCAAAGGGGTTTTGCCTCAGATTTCAGGGGAACTTCCCGTGTTCCAGCTTGTGCCTGTTGCCCCTTGTCCTGTCGTCGGGCACCGCTGAGAAGAGCCCAGTCCCATCCTCCTGACACCCGCCCTTCAGACACTGATAAGCACTGATGAGATCCCCCTCAGCCTTCTCTTCTCCAGGCTGAACAAGCCCAGGTCTCTCAGCCTTTCCTCACCAGGGAGATGCTCCATCCCCTGAGCATCCTTGTGGCTCTGCGCTGGCCTTGCTCCAGCAGCTCCCTGTCCTTCTGGCACTGGGGGGCCCAGCACTGGACACAGCACCCCAGCTGCGGCCTCCCCAGGGCAGAGCAGAGGGGCAGGATGGCCTCCCTCGCCCTGCTGCCCACACTCCTGTTCATGCAGCCCAGGGCACCGCTGCCCTTCTTGGCCCCGAGGGCCCAGCGCTGGCTCAGGGGCACTGGCTGCCCACTAGCACACCAAGGTCTCAACAGAGCTGCTTTCCAGTAGGTCAGGCCCCAACCTGTAGATTTCTCTAATCTAATTCCTCTTTTAGTCTGCTCAATAAAATAACTCTAAACACTCTTACGTCAATGCAAAACGTTTGAATGAAACACAAAACACCTTGAAACAGCTGTTTTTACCTTCCAGCGGCGCAGACACTGGAGACTCCCGCATTGACATTCCTTGCTTTATATTTCCTTCCATTGTATCATAGCTTCTCTTTAAACCGATTTCATGAGCAGTTCTTGGACTCCTTGTTCCTTCACGAACATTTTTAATAGCTGGCAAAATTTACAAGAGCACGGTTAGGAAATGAGGACAATAAAAAAAGACACATGATCATTACATTTAATGTGACCCCCGGTCATTAATACTTTAATGCAACAATTTCAATATAATATTGTAGGATTAAATCCCAACCTTAGAGAGAACTTTTATGGTTTCTTAAAAAATATATTTTTTCTAACTGTTACTCATTTATCAGTATTTCAACTGAATTTCTAAGTTAAATGATACATTTCTTTTAATTTTAATACAGATCATTTTAAACTTGGCAGTTTAACCTTTCAAAATAAAAATATTCCATGACAAATTGGAAATCAATGGCACAGAAATGAAATAGTTTAACTTTATTTTAAATACATAGTACAGGAGACTCTTCAGAACACAGGCACAGTTTCTGGATCACTTTAATTCTCATACCCTCAAAAACACATGCAGGTCACCCCAGTGGCTGAGGTTTATACCCATCTGCTTGGAAGATATATACTCCAGCTACGGATCATAAAAGCAGAACCTGCTGCAGCCTTGACTTTGCTCAGGTAGAATGTACAAATACTCACTGTCATAAGATAAAATATGCCCACTTTTGCCTTCATAAATAACATGGCCTTTGGCCGAAGCCTCCTCTCGGCACTTTTCTGGGCTGCTGTCTTCTGTAGCTAACCGGGTTATGGTTCCTTTCAATAATGCATCAGCTGCTATGCCAGACTGGGACAGAGCTGGTGTACCCTGCATTTAAATCAATCAAATATAATTCAGAATATGTGTATTTATTTAAGAGAAAAGGGAGCAGTGAAGGGAGAGGGAACAAAACAAAACAACCAAAAAACCCAACCCCCCAACATTTTTAGCTCTAGACAACCAATTACTTTATCAAGCAGTATGGCTTAAACTTCTGCCTTTATTATCAGACATATAACCTAAATATTAGTAAGATTATTTGCAGGCAATTCACTACCTTGTTAAAAAAATACAGAACGAAGGATAGGGAGCACAATATTACAGAAGTATTTAATGACCTAGAACATTTACCCCATAATATGATTTTGGGGGAAGACAACATATACTACATACTTAATGGTGCCATTAGGTTTTATTTCCATCCAAAGTAATGAAATTTACCCTTCTCAGAGGAGAACTGTTACTATTGCTCTCCATAACTAGAGATCCCAAATCATCCAAAACAGTAGCATTTAAAAAATGATGAGACAAAAGGGCTTAATTTACCTTTTTGGCTTTAAATAGCATCTGCACAAGACTGGTTACAGTTGATTTTAGTATTTGAACTCAGGTGTGATGCTATTTTCATGGAAGTTGTTAATAAGCCTTCAGGCAGGTATACCAAAGGCTCTGGTGGTTTTATTTAAAAAGTTTAAAGGCTCATATACATGAGGATGAAATCATGGTAATGTTGACTTCAGCAATAGTGGGATTTGACCATCTGATTGTATTAAAGTTTCTTTTTTCAAGGCAGTTCCTACTCTGTAATATTAATCTACTTTTTCAGACATGCAAATACATTCACGGTGATAGTTTAAACATGCTGTTTTGCTACAGCCTTCTCAGTAAGGGGAAAAATACCTGAGTTATAGAGCCTCTTAAAGAAGGAATGGTCTCAACGGAAACTTTATTGGTTGGAGTTCCTCGCGTTATACTTCCCTCCTGTATCGTTGTGGTACCTGATTTGAAATAATAAGACATCCTGATAAATAAGAGAATTAAAAAAAAAAGTAGCTACTCTATTTGAAATAATTAAAAGCTCCAGTGAGAACTGTTAGTTTACACTAAAACACAGGGACAATTTCAGTTTAACAGCATGTATTTGAGGCAGACTATTTCCTCTTTTAACACAGTCTTTTACAGACTGAAAGTATTTTACAGCATTAATCTATGGTATTTAGTTTCTATTCTTTTGATGTATTTGGATATTTCACATGATTTGCTCTGCATATACTCTAGTAAGCAACTTAATTTTGAAATTGGCATGCCTTGAAACAAATGTTTTTAAATGAGACATGCAGACAGGAGAAGCTAGCTACAGATACACACGCCTTGGAAAATAGGGAGCAGATTAATCATATAATACTTAAAAATAACACTTCAGCAGTTTGAGCTCTAGAAGTTAATTCTCTCAGTTTTCTCAGGCTCTGACAAAGTTTCTTAATCTGTATGACTTTCTTTACCTCGAACCACACTTTCATGTTGTGCCCTGACCAGGAGTCCCTCAGGTTGGGAATTCTGACTTCTGGGAGAGAATTCTTCTTGTTTGATATAGGGCAGGGAAGCTATTCAGAAGAAAGAAAAAGTTTGGGTTTTTTTCCTTTAATTATGAGTCATTAAAAAGTCTATATAAAACACGTCAGCTTTTCTTACCAGATTTGGCTGACTCCTGCTGCCTTGGCAGCCCAAGAGATATAGAACCCACTGATGGCTTTGCAGTTTCTTGGGTGTAGGAAGCTTGACCATGGGATGTTAAGTAAGTGCCAGGTGTTCCCTGAAACAACAAATATAATATATGTTAATTCTCATTTCTGGAATGAAGATTCACATCTATGTTTAAAGGAGAATGCTAATACTAGTATGATCCCATCTTAAAATGCTACAGTACTCCACTACAAAGTATCAAAGAGCAGAACACCAGGTGTGTAGTGTCACTGTTAATTTGGAGATGCAGTTCACTTAAACTGGACATCCTCAACCATGTTACTAAATGTAAATTACTGCAATATGTTCCATTTTCTAAGACACCTGTAATTCCTGGACTTTTAGAGGGGCCATATATAGGTCTTAAGTGTTACTGCTGTGAACACAATCAAGTACAAGATGTTGGTGAAAGGGCAAAAAATTGATGTAAGCACAGATTTTTTCAAACAATAATTCTCTTACTTGTGAGATTGAGCCTCCCATGATGAAGGAAGGTTTTTCTGATGGCACACTTGTTTTGGAGGATGGAATGAGTGGTGGTGGTGGTCTGGTGGGTCTGGTTGTTGGAAGGCGAACTCCTTCAGGTATATTGGTTATTACTTGGTGAGGTGCTGGCTGGAGAACTTGGGGGAAAAAAATCGTACATTGAAATTACAGTCTGTTCCAGCTCTCCTAGTTGTTAGAGAGACAAGCAGAACAGAAATAGCACAGTTCCTCTGACAATTTCTGATGGAATTGCCTCACAATACCCAAGACCTATCTAGCTGTCTTTACGGCTCTGAAATTCACTATGTCCAAGTGGATGTTATGCATAGAAACTCAATGGAGAATATCTAACCTTGCATCAAAGTTCAAAAAGAAATGGCAAAAGCTGCACTGTAGAATTGCAGACTCTAAAAACTAAGCTTTTAAAAATAGCAGTCCAGGGTACATTCAAGTTTTTTGCTGTTTTCCTGCTTTAAAAGAAAGTTCTTATTCTTTAAATGGAATGCAGCTGAGTCAAGTATGATCTAAGCTTCCCCAGTTTCGTCTTTTCCTAGCATGACATTATACTCCGAAGGGAAAAAGCAACAATCCAAGTTTCAGAATTAAGATTTGCCAGTTATTTCGCTGTTTTATAAAATGTTCAGGCTATAATATTAAGCAATTACAGTTAAGAAACTAATGCCAAGGATAGCAGCAGCTTTCTCTTTTCCTCAACTCCCCCCTTCATAAGAAAGGCCACCCATGAATACCGCAGTACTTGTATTACGCTGAAAAACTCTTGATAACTTTGTCCCTATGCTGTTCTAACACTTTTCAGATCATCCTATTTGCTTAACAAAAACGTGTTACATTTTATGCAGCAATAAAGAACATACATACAACTTCACTGGAGCTAGAAAAATACCGAGCACCTATTTACATGCACACACAGACAACAATCTATTTTCTTCTTTTGTTAATTCACAAAGTGGTTAGAGAATAATTTGATACTGCATCAAGTCACAGAAGTCCAGCTTCCAAAGGAAGATTACATATCGCTCTGATACATAACAAAATATTTACCTGGTGGGACACTATAGCGAGCTGCATTCATGTCAGGCTGGGGAGAGGCTTTATTGACTTCTCTTGGAGATAGCCTGTATGGTGATGCTGACCTTGTTGCTGTATTTTGCACTTGTGCTTCCTGTTCTATTGCTCGCTTGACCTCAGCGTAAGGCATATAGGCCACCTGTTTTCCTGTATAGGTTAAAGTTATCAGAAAGAAAAGAACCCTGGATTAGAAACTGGAGTCAATAGGTCCAGTTTACAGCACAATTTTAACAAAGGGCCTACTCCAATGTCAGAAGTGCTCATCAGGTACAAATGTTTCCGTTAAAAAGTAGTATTAAGGTACAGCTTAATTTAATATGTTCTTATGTCTATACTTCTATACCCAAAGCTTTGAAAAACTTTCTCATACTTTCCAATATGTGAAAAGAAATATCTGGATCCTTTATGTCCTTTAAGTGAAAGCTCTACTCTTGAAAAAGATTTCATTTAAAGAAGATTCCTTTCCAAATCCTGTGCATCAGCCAGGTTTGCATGCAAGTTCAGCCAGACTTACACGCCAATCCCACCAGACAAAAAGCCTCCCTTCCTTGTTTGCTTTCCCAGAAAAGTTACAAATTAAATTTCAAATACCAATATTGCCCATCAGTGGTGTTTAAAGGGAAAATACATTTTTATTGAATTTAGCAAATTAAAAGTCCAGTACCAGAACTTCAGAAATTCCTTTTCTTTGGCAATGGACAATTTAAGTATTCAAAATTACGAGCCAGAACAAGTTTACTGCAGCTGTAAAGTTATATCTTTAACCTCTATAGTCAAAGAAAGATGGCACTAATCATCCCGTAATAGCTTTCTAAAGGATCTTCACTATTTTATTTCATGGTAAAGTATTGTGTAGGTTGTCATAAGCCAATGCAACAACAGGCCCTTTAGTTTGACAAGATGCTCCCCAACACAGGCAGTGTTCTGATGTATGCAATGCAAGGTTTTTAAGCAGTCTGTGGCGCTCTGCTGCATACAGCAGTTGGGGGACAAGCTTCATACGCAGTGTCTCTTAAGAAGTAGCTGTTGTAATGATCTGATGACATCTCAGCCCCTTCTGGTTTTCAGATTTAGACGTCCAGGCTTGTAGAACCCATTTACATTAACCCTGTTATCCCTCCCTGCCTGCCTGCCTCAATAACCACCTTGATTTTTCCTGGCAGACTTCACCCTAGAACTTTCCCACACTTCATAATACTGTACTGCCAATGCCAAGAGTTAATTCAGGTAGTATTTCAGTTAAACGGTACTTTTAAGCAACCCCAGACTTCTCACCTAAAGAAGCAACTTCCAAAAACCGCAATCTTACCCTCCCCTCCCCAATCTACAAGCTCCCTTCTCACTATTTTAACAGGCAAAAAAAATGGTTACATTTCTTTCATTTTACTTCGGTAAAAGTAATTAAGGTGAAGCATTTTCATAACATAATTTAAAATTGTTATGCATATTAAACACAGAATACTCGAGTTTCAAAGAACATGATAGTTTATGTTGCTAGTACTGTGCAGACAACAGAAATAACGCACGAGAATATAAAATCTAAAAACGCAGAATTATGCAACTTTGATGATATCTCTTAACTTTATAACATTCAGCACACTAATCTCACCCGGTTTATTTCCCTGTTACAATGTACGGTTTGTGGATCTATTCCTTTTCTAGTAAAGAAAGATGATGTGCAAGTTACACACTTAGTACAGAACTGGGCCTCCCGTAGGATATGCTTTTCTTTCACAAAATAAAAAAGCAATCTTCTGCTAAGCTGTTTGTAATTTGCAAGCTGTTGATAGAATTAGAATAGTTTCAGTTCCAATAATGAAAATATAGCCAATATGCACAGAGAGAAAGCATAATATGATTGTCTACTGAAAGCTAATAAATGCATCTTTTGGCTCTTACGCAGCAATTTGGATGATGTAACACATACGCTGTCCATCTGAATCACTTCCCTGTAACCAGCAACAGTAACAGACACGTCCCGATTTAGTCAGCCTGACAGGTTCTATGAGCAGTTTTAGCCTTACTGTGATCTTCAGTACAGAACAAGAGTCGCATATCAGGAAACACAGGTCCAGGTCCCAGAGTTCAGCCCAAACCCTGTGTCCAAGTATCCTCTATACAAAAGCAACAAACCGTCATAATCCCAAGAGAAAGAACCTTTCACACAGCCCTTCTGCAGGGCTATCATACTTCTGTGCCCTACTCCAAGGCTCAATGGCCACGTATGCGCTCCAGTGCACTAAAACATTCCTCTTAATTGTGCTCATTCTCCTTTAGCAATTCTCTCCCATCTTCACTTTAAGCTTCTGAAAAGGGCTCCCCCAGAAAACGCCGTTATCTGGGTCCTCTCACCTGCACACTTGATCCTTCTGAATCTTTCTCTGCAGGAACAACTAATTTTTGGATTTCACCCAAATGAAGCCATTTTTTCTACCTTATTTAAGTGGGCTAAAATGTAGTCCTCCCAACACTGCAACTGCAGCAGGATCTGTATAGTAGACAGGTTCCTTCAACCATGTGCCATCAGAAAGCAATAACTGGTCATCAGCACACTAAACTTTGCTACCTTGTTTAAGAATGAATGTAACAGGGGGACATAAAATGCAGGGTTAACTCCATGACAGATGTGAAAACGCCTACCTTCCCACTCAACATTAGGGCTCTTGGAAGTGCCACAAGGGCTTACAGCACTTCGATACTCCATATCCAGCTGCTCTTGCCTCTGGCGTTGTTCCTCCAGCAGTGCCGACTCATGCATTGCTTTAATGTGCCGTTGATAGAGCGCATAACCACTCACTGGTGTTCCGACAGGAACAGTACAGGGACTGCAAGAAACCTACAAGGAGGGGAAGGTATTAACATCAGGTACATTTGTACAGGTACTTAGTAAAGCAACTACCTTGCTCAATACCTCCACTGCAGTGGCCATGGTCTATATATGAGCATTTCAGATGGTCCACACCTGTTTAAGCTATTACTCGTGTATTTGTTTGTACTTAACTTACTTAACCCCTCAAAAGTATTATGATAACAAAGGAGGTGATACATTTCTTCACTTGTTTCATGACTTTTTGCAGCTTGAGTGTTGCAACTAGTTTTAGGGACAAGAGATACTCCTTCAAACATCACTTAAAACACCCCATACCATAGGTGGTATGACAGCAGCTCGGTGGTGAAGTTGTTGCAGGTCCATCTGCCCTTGCTTTATTGTGGATGATACCAGTATTGACCCAGTGGGATTTAACAGTGAGGGCTTTGATTCCCTGCTGAAGATACTGGAAAAAGAGATAGAAGGAAGGGAAAAATATCATCAAAAAGCCCAAGATTAAACATCCTAAAAAATTTACAGGCAAAAGTATGCCTCTCAACTTCAAGAAAACCACCACATTTAACACACGGGACAAATAGCTGAAAAATGAGAAACGTGTTGTGTTTTGTCCCACAGCACATCTGGCAGAACAGGCAACAGATGCTGCTGTATTTTTTATAATACACAGAAATACCAAAAGAAGTGTTCAGAATTTCCAATACCAGAAATTTACGTATGCTGTTTCTCTATGCACAGTACTACAAGAATGCAACCTTCTTTATAAAGAATGCTTTGAAAAAAAGATAGAAACACTAGATACATTTAGTCCACAGGAAATAAAATAAACAGTAGTATACAATAGACTACTTTCACATGGAGGACTAACATACTTGTGAAGTGGAAAGATAATGTCTGAAAAGGCAAGAAAGTGCAGAAACACCATCAACTGCACTCTTCCAAAGAGCACATGCAGAACAATGATACTGGATACTTCTGACATTTAACATCTATCCTTGGGACTGCGTGTATATTAAGACCACTGGGAGGGAGGGGGCATTGGCTCTGATGCTACGCTATGGTTACACAGGAATTGCACCAGCGGAACACTAAAAAGACCTCAAATATCATCAGTGGTGTCAGCCATCCCCCAAAAGATAAAACGGTTCCAAAGACACGCAGCATTGTCCATTTAAAGCCCTATATACTCATGTGGGTTATCCACAGTGTTTAGGGCCAAGTTCCGAGGAACCAATATTTGCATGAGGACATTGTACATTGTGGAGAAAGAGGTCAGGATACTTGCCTGTTAATTTATGGACACTAACTGGTAAGAGTGAGAAATATTTCCACTGCTCTATTATTAATAGACTTCAAGAGATTAAGTTCTACTGACTGGTATAACGTAATTCAGTGACAGTAATTGGGTACAGGACTCTAGAGGTTGTACAATCACGTAAATGTGAAATGTTAAAAGGCAATCAAAATATCAATACTTTATGCCCCTAGACTTTTTTTTTTTTAAATAAAAAATAAAGCAAGTTTCATCTCCTACTAATAGATAAATTCAGGCTGTTTTCTCTGTCAAGTTCAAGGAGTTTCGGATGCATTCTACTAAACTGAGTTTGTGAGAGCAAGAATCAATTAAAACAACTCTACCTCCAAATTTTTGGCTCTACATTCAGTTTTTCACTAAAGGGAATGGAAGGCCCACATACTATCCCACACTAACCAATCACACTATAAAAATGTTCCAAACCTACTTCTGAATGTGTAAATTTGTTCATAAGTATTTTGTAAAAGCAACAAACTAACAAAACCAAATCAAAGCAAAGAACTTCAGTACAGATCCAGTTACACAATCACTGTTGAGTTTCTCAGTGGACACATGGGGACATAGTTAATTTTTTTAGTTGGTTGCCAACTTCTAAACAGCTGTGTATCAGAAAAACCTGCAGCAGCAAAATCTTCCCCTCCCCACCAGAAGTACCACAGAGCTACTTATCAAGGAAACTCATGCCAGGAGCATCTTGAATCTCTTTTCTTGCTTTGGCAAATTTTCCTTATTTCAGTAAGCTGCTGTCCTTTCCAGATAATTAACACAATTCCCATTCTCTGAACAGATCCCAAATGGCTGGATTTCCCTCATTCTCTAGCTTCCCAGGTAGTTGTGCTAGTTTGCTACCTACCTAGTCAGTCTATCACCATGGAATTTTGCCTTACCCTGCCTTAGAAGACCCTTCTTTTGGCTTTCAATCAAAATTTTATAATCAACATTTCCCTCTGTTGCACTTCCCGCAAAGAATCTTTAGAAATTCTTTCCCTAGTAGAAACTCATAACAAAAATGTCGCTACTGATGACAGTTTTTGGATCAGTGTTAAGTAAAATTACTTTTTAAAGAAATTCTTAAAGATGGCAATATTTGAATGCTAAACAATTAAACTCACCCTTGTCTGTCAGGTTCTCCATCAACTTCCTCATCAGCACTACAGGTGGCACTCGAATCGTTATCTGAATGGGATTCTTGTCTTGCTGTATTAACTTGTTGTGACAGACTATAGTCCATTTCCTCTGGTTCTGACTTTTCCTTGGGTTTCTCCAGATCTCTCTCTTTGGTATCACTCTCTATTTTCACTTGAATATTCTCTGGTAGCCTCATTTCAGTCTCTACAGGTTCTACTTTGGTATGCACTGGAAGAGTAATCACAGGCTTAGCTTCAACTGGATGGCTTCTACTGTCAACCTCCATAGGCTCTTCTGCCTCATTATTTATTTCTTCCTTAACCTGTGGCTCAGGGTTCTGACTTTCAGCTGTTGATACACTTTGGGCTGTTAAGGAGGGAGACGTGCTGGTTGCAGGTTTAATGGTAGATTCTTGTTCTGCTGTTGTCTCAGTGGTTACTTTTGAAGCAGCACTCTCAGATGGAGTTTCTTCACTTGGTTTAGCAGGTTCTGCTGGAGTTGGAGATGGAGCACTTTCTGTATCAGAACTATTTTCAGCACCTGGGGAAAAAAAAGTTTTGGCATAAAGGTTCAACATTATTGAAATCTTACTAGGCTTCGATGAACTGCTTCTTTAGAATAATCAAATATATGTCTGCTGTCCTAAAACACAAGACAATTGCCCTGAAGAATTGACTCACAAAGGAAGAGTAACCAAAAATCAGCAGATACAGGTTAAGGAGGGAGACTGGAATTACAGAGATAAGATTACTTAGCAGCCAAGTAAACTCTAGTGCATATGTCAGAGACTTGGTACTTCCATATATGATGCAGCTTTATTACAAGATTAAAGTCAACATTCACAGTACCTAAGGTGCGGCTTTAATGATTTAAATGAACATGTTTTAGAGGCATCACTCGCCGAAGTAGTAAAACACTGATTTTAAGTGAAAAATCAGTCACATTTTATAGGCATGCTGACTTGCAATTCTTGCTGTAAGTTAACAGTTCTAGTTTACTCCCTTTGTGAATCACCATTATTTTCTTGAAAATGTCTTCTTTGCTCTGTGAAAGGTGTAAACAGCACCAACAACTGGATACCAGTTAAAGAAGGGTAATGATTCTTGCAGTAAAGAACCTTCCTCCTCTTTTTAGCCTAGTTCATGGACTCCGCTATATTATAAATAGCTTTTAGATAAATAAAACCATTTATGAAAAATTATGGCAACATCTAGAACACAGATGTTATATTCAAGTTTTATCTTCTGATAAGAATCTTCATTCCTTAGAACTACATCAATATTTTAAGAGTGTTTGTTAAACAAATGGATGAAATAAAGATCCATCAATTTTAACCTACCCATCTCTAAAATAAGTAATTAATTTTGATTTATTATAGAAGCGGACAATTTGCTGAATTACACACACACATGCTGCAGCTTAAAACAAAACAAAACCCAAGCAAACCCCCAAATCCCCAACATTTAGACATATTCTCTGATTCATCGTTTATGAATTCTGTTGCTTATAGCTTCAGAAAAGGCTGGCCAAGACTGACTGATGTTGAGCGCCTATAAATATTAGCAGCTGCAACCACCAACACATTTAACACTAACACTTAAATTTGCCTGTCTGAAGCTTTACTGAGACTATCAACTAACAAATGGTTACGTACCTTTGATTCAACTGTTTTGAACATGCACAGTTTTTGACCAGGTGCTGTCAGTTTATGCTCCAGAAGATCTGATAGTCAAAGCATCTCAAAATACTAAGCAATAACATCTTAAGGCTGCTCAATACTAAAAATGCTTTTTTCCCTTCCCCTTCACAACTAGTGAAGCAAGTTCCAATTGCTAAAATCTAATGGAAACATAGTATTTAAGCACTACATTATGAAGTGGAACACAGCTTCCTGATCATATAATTGGCACACAACATACGACCCTTCCCTTGCATGCACAAGTTCCCTTCCCAGAAGAGTTACCTTCACTGTCTTCCGGATTCTCTTCTTCATTAGAAGCTTCAATATCTTCATCCTCCTGAGCTGACACAGTTGAAGCTACACTCTCACACTGTGATACATCTCGCTCCTCACGGGGCCTTCGCGAAGACTGATAAAAGACACGGCATTTAATTTGTACTGAAAATTTGCAAGTATTATTTCCTTTTACATGCATTGTCATTTATCAATCTGAGGTTGAAATGAAAGATGCAAGATTCTCTATTTAGCACAGATTCATTTACAAGGGTACACTGTCAAATTCAGGCCAGCTTTTCCTGCTCCTGATCAAAAATAAGTTTGGGAACAAACCACTGTCTGTTTGGGGGACAACAGAACTACTGCAGCAAAACACAGACACTGATGCTCTTCACTTCAGTGAGAGAACACTAGGGTAACACTGCAGTTTAGAGGATTCCAGCACTCAGGGTTCTACTTTAGATGCCCCAAAACTTTCAGTTCCTGGTCTTCTACCAATTCTCTTGCTCTGTTTTGCAAGATTAGTGCTTTTGTGCTTTGGGGTAACTCTTCTACGATGACCTGAACTTCTATAGTGGCTGGTGTACTGACAAGGAACATGGTCTTCAGAGCACTAAAGAATTCTTCAGGCTTGAGTGTTCTATCTGATAGAAGTTTTTCTACTGCATTTTAGAGCAAGAACTGATCAGTATCACAGGTCAGTGAGCATTAGCCACCTCTTTTAGGAGATTTATGTCACAACACAAAAACAAGTAGAAAAGGAAACAAGTCGTGACTGCAAAACAGCCTTAGCGAAGCATGATGGATGACTTCAGAAAGATACCAAGTTTTCCCCTGCAAAATATTCTATGCCCACTGCACTTACCTTCTGTTTGTGTTGTTGGAGGAGGCTGTCCAGATTGTGTCTCCTTTTATAGTTGAAGTAGAAGTTCTTACACTGAGCTTCACTTTTCGTCCCAACCATTTTGGCAATCGCTGCCCAGTTTCGTCCATGTTCCACTAGGCCTGTTCAAACATATAAGAACCAGTATTTACTATGATAAATTATTCAGCTATCCAAACCCAAATAAATGGAAGAACAATGCCTATGGGAAGGAGGTAAGATACAGAAGCACCGCTGTCCTTAAGAGATAATGAATTTGATAACTACTTATGGGGCAAAAAAAAGCCCTGTCAACTTGAATGTCTGCTTATGAAGCCTTCAAACTTAACTCTTTGCTGTTGCTAATATGTAACACCTCTGCTAAAATATTGATTTTATGCATAAAATTTACAGGTAACTATCTGCTGAATGAATAGACAAGTTATAAACTACAATACAAATTTTTGTAACTTATAAACACATTACTTTGAAAATTTACATGATGTATACACCTTCACATCTATTTCACAGACTTCCATGGACCAAGTACAACACCAAACAGTTTTAAGTACCCATATGAAAAAAGTCAGCATGAGTCTCAAAAAATGGATTGTCTTTAAAGATGTTTACTTTAAAAAAACAAACAAAAAAAACCCAACAGCAAATTTCAAATTATTCATTCAGTGTAGTGTTGGGGAAAAAAAAATTAAAAAAAATCACAGCACTCATATTCAGTAAATTATTGTAATTTTGTAAATACAAGTATTCATAGAATCATAGCATGCCCTGAGTTGGAAGGGACCCGCGAGGACCATCGAGCCCGACTGCTGTCCCTGCACAGCACAGCCCCACGTTCACACCACGGCTCTGAGGGCCTTGTCCAAGGGCTCCGTGAATAGCGCCGGGCTGGGTGCCATGACGGCCTCCCTGGGGAGCCTGTTCCAGGGCTCCACCACCCGCTGGGGGAAGAGCCTGCTCCTCATACCCAGCCTAACCCTCCCCTGGCACATCTCCCTGCCATTCCCTCGGGTGCTAAGTAAGTCAAAAGCTTTACACAGTTTACCTTTCTTGGCAACTTCCATTTCTTCTTCTGTCCAGCGGGATGTCTCCACAGGCTCTGCAGAAGCTGAAAGAGAGACAAAGACACTGATCAGAGAAAAGACCAGGATTCACTATTATGGCCCAAATCACGCATCCCATAGTCAATTAATCTGTTTACGTTAAGGCTTGTTCAAGTCACTTGGGAAAGCTGCTCTTATCAGTGGGAAGTGGTCCGTCTCCATTAAACCACATTAGAGATACAGTAGGAACCACCACAATCTCAGCAGAGCAAACTGTTCAAAACTGTTCTGCCTACAAAACTGTGATTAATTATCTGTCAAGGAAGACTTGTAAGTAACTTAGACGTGTTTGTCACTAAAATTTTATTTAAACTGTCAATAATTACCATCAACTACTAAAAGCAGCAATCCAACATGCTATAAACTAGTTCCATCTTATTTCACTGACTGCTCTGGAAGGGACTGAAATGGTTATTTATTGGTTAGTGGGTATCAAGAAATCTACTATTGTATTCACCGAGCCTCCAACTGGACAAAGAGAGAAAAATAAAAGAACCAACGACACAAAAAACCCCAGTAAGCAAAAACAAGCAGGAAACTGAGTAGGATTCAATGCAAAATACTTTTCATTCAATTCTCTGGATTTGATATCATTCTGTTTAGGTTTCTGAATGGCATTAAGCTGCAACAGCCTCCACTTCCTTTCCATAAAGTCTGCCATTGTGCACAGCATGCAACATGGACCCTTCACAACTTCAATTAACAGACAATAAAAACAGGACACTAGAAAGTATCTGATCCACTGAAAAACTATTTTGGATATTCCAGAAAACCCTGCAAAAATAGTTTAAAAAAATCCAAAAACAAACAACAAAAAATACCCAAACCAAAACAGGAAAAAAACCCAAACAAAAAACCAAAAGCAAAAGCCACTATTGCCTTAGTCTAGCCGCTATGAAAAACCCCACCATATCAACTGAGCAAGAATCTCTACCACAGTCTCTGCTGTTTACAGTTAAATGAGAACTGATCTGCCCGCTTACTCTGTTTTTGAGGATATGCAGAATATCTGAGCAACAAAAGAGTTGTTAGAAATTCTAGAATAGCAACTGCCTGTAACTACCGAGTTGAAGAGCTAGGAGCAACAAACTTTGCCACAGCTGAGCACTGCAAGGCAGAAAAAAACCCAACCCAACCCAACCCAAAAAATAAAAACACAACAAACCTGTCCCGCCATCCTGGATAATTATTTACTAGCCACAAGGTATTCTGTTTGCTAGTATTTCTGCACCACCACAATTTATATCAGTCTTTTCAGAAATGCAGCCAGAGATAGTGTAGTCTTTTCTAACCATACTTGCCAAGAAAGTAAGATTTTATTTTAAAGAAGTCTCTTGCCATCTAATGCAGAAACAACAACAAAAACTTGCTAGGATCTATTTCAGATTATGAAACTCCCTAAAGTACTCCAATATCAGGCCTACTTATTTAACAATAACCTCTGTGAACTACAGCCTGCAAGTCAATCTGTGTCAAAGGCATTTGGATCTCTACAGATCCATCATTAACCCTGCAAAGAGAAAATGTAGTTATCACAGAAGGGCTGAACTGCCTTTTTTCCCCCCCACACGGTTCTAATAGAGACATCCGACTGCACATATACTGTTCAGAAAGTTACACTCGTGAAGTCCAACAGTACCACACAGTCACAAAACTGTAAGCAGGCCTAAGAATTAAGACGTAATACTAAAATGAAAAAGGTGCACTGCATGCACAGAAACAGCCTTATGTCAGTGAGCCTGACGAGCAGATGGGTCCCCGAGTGTCCTATAAATGCTAACTCACAAGGTTCTGGTGGGGGTGGAAGAGGCGGTGGTGGTTCTTCAGTGGCTGCAGCTGCAGCAGCATTTGCTTGTGCAGCTTCATTTGTCATTGATCTGGTGATTCTGCCCTTACGACGACCTTGACTATTGGCAGTTTTTCGGCCCCTAGGAGCGGCCTGCTCCCTCTCCTCTGTTTCCTCTGGTGCAACTTCAGTTTTGTCCTTTTCTTTGGTATTCTCTCTGGGAATAGTTAAAATATAATTCAGTCACTTTCAGACAGCCATTATAATCAAATATTCCTGCATATGGATGCAAAAAAATAATAATAATAAAAAAGCCACCAAAAAAAGCTCCACAAACCTAAAAGACACCTTTAGGGAAACCGAATTCACTTTCTGCCCACAATTTAGATTTGCCGGAGAACAACATAAATATGTGTTATTATCAACTTCAAAGAAAATACACTGTGATAGAACATACAAAAAAACCCCAAACCAACAAGGTATGAAAACTATTGCATGTGCAAAAAAAATAATCCCATGGCTTTTTCCACCAGACCTATTAGTTCAGCAAGACAGAGAAATTGGAACATCCAACAAAATTGTTTAATGCACAAAACCTAACCTAAGTAGCAACAGTTTCCAGTCCAGATTTCATTGCCAGGCCAATGTGAATCCTGTTCCGATCTTTCCAAAAAACTGCAGTCTAGAGTGAATTAATGCATTTTTCAGTACATATACTTACTTAGATTCCTCCTTCTCATCCTTTTCCTCCTCATCTTTCTTTTCCTCCTCTTTTTTCTCTGCTTTTTCTGCTTTTTCCTCTTCTACCTTTTCTTCTACCTTTTCTTCTTGAGAAGGACGAGCAATTTGCTGCTGAAATGAAATGGGATTGACACATAACAATGTGATCAAAGGTGCAGCAACTTGTACTCAGAGCAGCAGAAACACGGATGCTGCTTTACCTCCCACTCAGTAGTATTTTAAGTTACGGACACTGCACACCGGGCTACATAACCACAAAACGCCTCTGCCAAAAACTAGGTTAACTAGGTGTTAACCTATCTGCACCCTGAAATCATAACAAACATGATGTTCCAGGCATCATCTCCCAGACTTCAGAAGTCCCCTTTGCCACAGAATGTGCAGTTTCTATGTATTAGCTGTATATCCTCAGTACCCCTCAATTTATTTTCTCTTATGTTTCTTCTGGTCAGCTGCCCCATTCAGAGATGGTATTTTGTCTTATAAATTCCATGGAGTTACAGGCTTCTTCTGCAAAGCGAGCAGAGAGGTGATAGTGTACATGCACTGCTGTATGCCACACTAAAAACGAACAGCTACATTTTAAAAGTGCTTAGAGAGCTCTGACCAACATCTTGCGTAATAATGGTGTTGCTCCTCTCAAATTTTATTTTTAACATTGTCCAGTTTAAAATAATGAAACCTGATCGCTCACAGCTTGGAAGCAGAAGATCTTGTAGCGTGAACATTATGACCAAGTCTAAGCCATCTTCTCAAAACTGTCGTTAGTAATTAAGAAATGTAATTGTTAAAAAAATTGGGTCAGGAATTTTAGACTTATGTTTCCAGTGAATTTACAGAGGAAAAATTATAGCCTAGAATTATTTATTTTTTTAAAAAACCTATAGTCTTTATTGAGATGGTAGTTTTACAAGCACATAAGCACTGACAAACGACAAAGTAATTACCATTACACTGTGTTAGTATACCAAAGAAAACCGCACAAAACACTATTTACGCATTCTCTATTAAGGGACTCTCGCTCCTTATCTTTCAAAGCAATCCAGATGACTATCATGTGCAAGGGTGTCTCATTTTAGAAAGCACGCAAATTTGATTTAAACTTTCCAGAAGATACAATCCACTTCAAATGGGAATTAACGGAAGAAATTTCTGTTACTTAATGTGATCACACAGAATTACCAGCATGGTCCCTTACAGCTGCTTTTAAAAAAAAAAAAAGAAAAAACCAACCAACCAACCAAAAGCCCCCCAAAAACTAAACCAAAACAAAACCCACCAAAAACCAAAACAAAACAATAAAAAAACACCAACAACCCAAACTAAAAACCACATCTAAGAAAGTAAGAAATATTTGTGGCATTTTTTTGCTATTCCTTTTCACCCAAAAAATAAGATAGCCTCGGCATTCCCTGTCTGACTTTGCTGTTAGAGGTGGCCTAACATTAGATAAGCCAAATATCCTGTGATGTTTTAAGAAGGCATTAGAAAAATGACATTGCTCATACAGGGGAAAAAAAAAACATCACCCAAACCCAAGTATTAGGAAAGATCTATCAAATGTGGCTACAGAAAAGATTTCCTTAAGCTTTAGTGTTATAACCCTCCCTAAATATATTTAGGAGCCTAAATATAGCTTTTTGCCATCCACAATAATATATCTGCACATGGCCAAAACATCTTGCTTTCCAACACTGCCAAATTTCTACACCCACAGCTCACCTGCAGATTCCTTCCTCTCCATGTTAAAACACCAAGCAATAGTTGGCTGCCACTAAATAAATCATGTAACCCACTCCCAAAATTCCCAGAACCCTTACATGAAGCAAACGGTAAATGAATTCGTTCTCCTGATGGGCCTCAAAAGCCAGCAACCCGCATCAAGCATCTAGAGCTTAATCCACACTGCCCATTCATGCTGGGTAGTAACTGAAACAAGGTGATATTTTGAGTGCTATAGAAAAATCCAAACCTCCTGTACTAGGCGTCATACAAGAATTAGAAAAGGAAGCCTGAGGCTGCAGGCAAGGATACAGCGGGCAGGACTCCACTTAAAGGCGAGGGGAGAGGGAGGAGGCAGAATGAGCCCTCTTCCTCCTCTCTGAAAACACCTACGTTTCTTTAAAATGCATTATTACAGTTTAAATTCTGCCTTAAATATGTTTTCATAAGAAACTACGGAATGTAAGAGAGGGTGGGGAGTCGGATATGGCCACACAGAGGGAACCACTCACAGGAGTTTATACTGAAGGGGCTTGAATGGGTTAAACAAACCAGCTCCATCAGTCGTCACCCAGTCACCCATTCAGAACTGTGATACCCAGATGCTCAAATCCCGTGTGTGCAAAAACGCTTTGCTCCTTACTGGGCATTAGACTCTGCAAGTCAACTTTAAAAAAGGAAAATACATGTAATATTTCTATAAAGCTATCTTGCAAATAAATCAAAGTACACTTGGCAATTCATGGAAGGACAGAGGACAGAGAAGGAGAAGACAGAAGACAAGAAGGACAGAGATCTACAAGATTGTTGTTCTAGGACTTCATTAACTCAGATTTTACAGTCCACTGAAAAATTCCTCAAAATTGGCTCTTTTTCACAGAGGAACCAACCCTCCTATAAGTGCAGCAGCAGGTGTCACTGTTTCACTAACAAAACTGAGGCTGGAAAGAGACACAAAAATGCATTGTTTTTTACATTTTANTGACTTGTTTTTGACATTTTAATAATGTGAACTGGATCAGAAAATCCTAACACTAACCACTATCATCTTACTGCAAATTATTAGCATTTAAGATGCTGGCGTTACTTGGTTACGCAAAAACTTTCTTCAAGCAAGATGTCAGAGACACACTAAGATAAATTATTTCCATCGTGCTAGGTATATTGGCCTCAAAAGCAAGGAGTTAAAAAGTGCACTTTCAGAAGAAAAGAAAAAAAATAACAAAAAA
>VZTV01051737.1:4557-16291 GCA_013400875.1 Anhinga rufa
GTGCCTGGCGGCGGCGGTGGGTGGCGAGCGCGGCCGGAGGGGAGGGCAAACGGGTCCCGGTTCCCCCGGGCGGGGTGTCGGCATCAGGCCCTGCCGCGGCCCGGCTGCTGTGGCTGCCCCGCTGGCTCCAGCTGGGACCGGCAGAAGCTCGGGGGCATGGAGCTGGCTTTTAACTTTTATTTGAGCAGCCGAGACGTTGTCTTAAAAACTGGAGCGTAAAATCACGTAAACTTTGGAAACGGTGGTGAGAGGACGGCAGGGTCTCTCTCGTTCGGTAGAACGAGACACTTGATAGCAGAGGCCGGTGCAGGGTTTCCCTCTCCTCTCGGGTCTGATGCCATTGCTCGGGTAGCGACTTGCTTCCTTTAGGCTGAATAAACCACCTGAGAGTACTGGTGAGCTGGCTTAACTTTACGCTGTACAGGGAGTTGGGTTATTTTAAGCGTTAACTCTGGGCTGGGCGATGGCTGTGCAGGCTCTGGCGCTGCTGCTTGCAGCCGTGCTGAGGAGCCTTGCAATGCAAAGAGTTATTCTCTTTACCCAAATCTTCACGGACCCTTGGGAAGCGAAATCCCAAGTGGAAAAGGTCTGAGCAGCCAAACTCACTCCCGAAGCAATGTAGTGTGCCGGGCATCTGACTGCTGCGTGGGAGATGGGAAAGGGGACGTCGTTCACAGGACGCCTGTGTGCCTGGAAACATGGCTTTGTGGCATTGAGAAACTTCGTGTTTGGAGACTTGAATATTTAATCTCTTTCTTTCTCTCTCTCTCTCTTTTTTTTTTTTTCTGATTTCCATGAGGTTTAGGTTGCTGGCTCTGGGAGGTATGCCCATACATCTGCTTCATCTCTTGGCAGATGGGATAAGGTCATATGAAGGGGGGGCAGCAGTGACTCTTAAGGAGTGTGCGGGACAAGCAGTGGCTGTAGAAGGGAAGAGAGAGATGTGGATTTCCAGTAAGGAGTTGGCAAGGAGGTGTGGGGCTAGGCTTGGAGGCATCGCTCGCCTGGGCAGCAGCGGAGCAGCTGCCTTTCCTGAGCACTGCCAGTAGGTGTTGCTGTACGTACTGCCGCTCAGAAATCTCTTTTACAGATGAGACCAGGGTGATGAATAAAACAGGCATTTGGAAGAAAAAAAAATCAATAAAGGAAAACTGTACTTCATTAAAATCAAATGTATCATGCGGCAATAAAACATTTCACTGTCACAGTTAATAAAATATGGGCTTCAGCATTAACTGTTAATATTTTGAATGTTTGGAAAAGTTTACCTTATTTAGGTGTCAAATTTATATTAATCAACTAATTTATAGAGACTGGCAAACACAAACGCCTACCTAGCAGTGCTGCATAAATACAAGGGGTTATGAGTCCTGAAATGTAACTGTTATCGTATGTGAACAAGGTAAAATAAGCTAACTTGCTGTGCCAAAGCCTCCAAATACTATTTTGCTCATATTTATTTATTTTTTTTTAGAAAATTATTCACCTGTTCCACTGAAGGAAAAGGTTTCTTTCTCTTTCATTTTTAACTTTGACTCCATCACTGGATTTGAATGTTTGCTTTATATTTTAAACTTTGTGTAGAAAACCTGACTTTTTTTACAGACGTGGTTTTGGATTAATTCTTTTTGGGAGAGGAGTGAAAGGTTGGGATGAAGAGTTGAGTTTCATTTTCTGTGTGTATCTTCCCTGAAAGCTGCTATGAAATGTGTACTGATAGGACTTCGAGGTCTGAAAATTATAATGTGTATTTTAACCTATATGTTTAATGTCTGAAACGCTGACACACATGGGGATTTTTTTTTGAGAGAGACTTCCAGACTTTTGGAGCTCTGACTTTTTTCAGTGGTGCTGAGCATTCCTCCCACCAAAAGCCTGCAGCTTTTTCTGTTCAGCACCAAAGATAATCAGGTGTTACCTGGTACTTTTCAGTGTCGTGTGACTTTTCCTTTTTTTTTTTTCCAGGTCAAAGTCTTTTGTTATCTTTACAGTCTAATTTTTCTTTAAGCCTTATCATATGTATTCTCCAGCTAAAAATCTTTTGTACAGTAGTGCTTTCACTTAAGATCTTCTTTTGGAGACTGTATTCTTTAATGATATTTCACCTCTTGCTTCTTAGGGAGGAGATCCCAAACCATTAACGATCATGCTACACCGAGAAAATGATACTTTGGGATTCAATATTATAGGAGGACGACCCAATCAGGTAACGAGAAGAGTAACTGTAGGTTATTTTGACCATACTTTCCGTTACTATATACACTGTTAATAATAAGACTTACGTTCCATGACAGTAGATATGGAATCAGCTCCTTAGATAGAGCTGTATATTATCAGGTGTGATTGGAGTTATTGTTCTGAAGAGATAATTTTGTGAGAATTGGATTATTCTCATTTTCAGGAAAGGTGTTCCCATTGTTTTTGCTTTAAAACTTTAGGCTGACCTGCACTCAGTTCCAATGTGAGTAATATGTATTCGCGCAAACTGTTCAGTGGAAATCTCTGGGACTAGTTATAAGAGTCATTGTTGCAGTATTAAGCCATTGGAATTTTTGGAAACAGCTTGCTTTTTTTTTTTCATTTGAAGGAGAGATGAAAATTTGCTTCTGTAGCTCAGATAGTTTAAGCACATGTCCTGCTCTCACACGCCTGCTTTCAATTTTTCTTTCTTTGTGAACTGAAACAGAGTTTTCATCGATCTTGTACCTCAAATCGATCTAGTTTCATCAGTCTGGGTTTAGAAAGTTCATTGGAAACCATAGAATATGCATAAGGATCACTAACTCCTCTTGTAATATGCATAAGAATATGCTTTTCTTTTTTTTTTTAACTTCATCCTTCCAGAAGCATTAATCAGGACTGTCATTACATGTGAAGGGTAAAGAAACCTGTTAAACTGGAAAATTAATAGTTGATTAAAAAGGCTTGGTAATAATTATGCACTGATCAGGTTCTTGTTAAGTGGGAGAATTGTAACCTCCTACTATTATTGAGGAGGGGAATGGGACCCTGTATATTAGTTTGGCAATCTTCTGCTCTAACGCTATGTTTAGCGGTGCCAAAGAGTCTGTTCCCATTAACCTGAGAAGTTCACTGTCTGCGCTGCAGAATTACTGTTCCCTGTGGGTAAATATGAAGAGCAGCAGTTACCAAATGTTGGTGCTGTAAATCCAAAGCAAGAGTAAATCCAAAGCAAAATTTTCTGGTGGAAGGATGAGACAACAGGTGGCTGTAAGATAAAATACATACGCTTTGATTATATCCATATTTTGAGTACACGAGTAACAAAGTCCAGACAGTCTTTATTTTGGATTGCAGTGTGACTTCTGTTACTTACAGCTGTAGGAAAACTGCAGGGAAAAGGGAGCGTGGTGTTTGGCTTCCTTGGGATGGCAGCTGAGCTTCTCTGAAGTACTTAGATGCTGACAGTGCATACTGGAAGAGTTTTTTATATTACAAACTGTTAGGCTTTTTGAATGAATATTCTGGAAGTTTAAGGAGAAAATGGTAAGTACATGAAGGTTCACAGCACTGTTTGTGGACAGAACTGCTGACCGGAGAGAAGGAAATGGTCATGGGCTGCACTGATAGTGGGAGACGGAGAAGTTGGTGGAGCTGTGAGGCAGAGCTAGCTCTCGGGGGGTGTTGAGTCTTTTTGAGTCTTTGAAGTTTAATTCAGAAATTCTGTTTTGTTTTGTTCTCATTGTGATAAATGTGAATACCACAGACGTTTGATTGGCAGTTCCCAGATAGCAGTATAAGGTCTTGCTCAACATATCTGGAGCCAAAGGAAACAACAGGAAAAAAGGATTGAGTTGACTCAAATAATGACAATTAAAAAACTCTGCTTAAAAAACTTAAATACTGGAATAGGAATTGTTTGGTAACAAGACAAAAAGAGTATGTGAAGGTGACCTGTACATTCAGGTTGTTCAGGGGAAAAGTGCCCTTGGGTGAAGCATTGGCTCTTGCAGCAGAAGAGCAGAACAGTGGTGTCATTGTATTAGTCGCCTAACACGGGAACATGTTCCTTCACCACGTTATTTGTGTTTATAAGTACAATGCAGGGTTTTCCCATTGGAAAGCAGGTGACTTTTGGTGACTTGGGGAACATACACACATACCTTCCGTTGGCTGTGTTTCAGCCTATAATAGGCTTCCCCACTGTTCACCTTCTACCTGGATGGAGGAGGAGAGGAAAGGAACGACTTACTACAAGCTTGTCTTTTATTTTGTCAGGAAAGGACTCATCTCACATAAACATGTGTTTCTGGGAGGTGATTCATTATTCTAATGGAGTGAGGCTGCTTTGATCCCCACTTTTGTCCTGGGCCCCACTCTGACTGCCTGGGAGGACTGTCCCCCCGAACAGGCTGTGGAGGCTGTCCCCCCAGGAGAACACCACAGCAAAGCCAGGCTGGAAGGAAGTGTGTGCTGCAGGCATGGCTTGCGGCTCCTGCGGTCACCCACAGACTCTGCTTAAGGTCGGGTAAACCGATCATCTCCGTAGCTCCCCTCCATCCCTTGCCATGCAGCCTGTGGGCTTGTGGCAAGGTGCCAGAGCTTCGTATCCTGCGGGCTGGGTTTTCATGTCAGGACTGGTGGGTACCAGCACGTGCTGCTGATGGGGACCACAAGCCAGACTGCAATATCCTTTTTCTTACTGGATCATACATTACTCTTGAAATAGCTGGTGAAATCCCTTATGGAAAAAAAATACAGTTTTATGTGGGCGAAGGTACTGTAATCTAGCCTATTGTTTTCTTAAGAAAAAATGAAACCCTGTCCTTCATGCATTTTGGTTAATGACTATTAGGCTTCTTTTATCAGAGTTTCATTTCTCAGTGCTTACATGGGAACTCAGTGGAGGTCTGTTTGTTCATAATTTCAAAATATTGCTGGAACTTTCAATAACTTTCCCTTCTGCTTCTTACCTGACGCCTGTGAGTCTCTGTTACAAAGGACAAAAGCTAGGAGTTTCTGAAATCATAGTCTGACTAGCATGATGTTGAACAATTATTTGTTACCTTGAAATCTACATGGATTGAGTCTTCATGGGCCAGCTGCCACACACTGTACAGCATGTTTTACGGTGGCTCCATTTCTTGTTATGCCTTTATCATTTTCTTAATAGAAAAAATTATAAACTTCCCCATGAGTGTATAGGGGAATAGCATATAGACCTAGAAAGTTGTACACATATGAATCATGCTGTTGGTCAGGGATTCAGCAGGCATAGAAGGAAAATAAGCATCATGTAAACTGCTATCCAAATCATAAATCATCTGGAAAAAGATTCCTTCATTTATTGCTAGATAGGTTATTATTTGTATGAACACTTAAAAATACTTTAAGTAGGCACTGTCTGCTTGGCATTATTTCATTATTAATAATGATTTTAAACTATCATGCGATGAAATTCAGTAATTTTAGCATGTGCAACAACATCAGGTATATCGTTCCAGCTGTAGTAGGTAACTTACCAGCTTTAAATTTGACCTTCATGTGAGTTGTACTTAGCAATGTGTAGAGATCAACTGGAAGTGGGTTCTCTTTTTGTCCACAGTTGATCTGTACAGATTTCACAGTTGAGCAAGTTCTCAATCTCCCATGTGAATAGGATTTATGAGGTTAACCAATTCCAACCAAATCCTATCACTGTTACATGCCAGCTAACTAATGTCACTTTGTTCCTTGGAGCTTCATTTTCAAATGCAGAAAAAAAAGTTTACAAGCAGCAGTATTGCAGGAGCCCTTTCCGTCCCAAGGGAAACACTTGTGAAACCATTTTTATGAGTATCTTTCTCTGTGGACTTATGTACTAGTCATTGTCTGCTGTGAAGTTTGAGGTCTGCTTTAAATATTTTAGCTGGGATCTGATTACCATTGCATGCTGTGTCTCATTTAGACTAAAATAACCAGAAGTAAATGGATAATCTTAAAAAAAATGCTGAAATGGTTCATTAATTCTGTCCTTTTGATTAATGACTAGTTTGTGTTAAGCAAGTTTAAAAAAAAAAGAAATCCCAAGGAGCTTAATTCTTAGCTAGAAAAGCTAGCTGCATATTTCAGGTGGATTTGCATTTTTCGTTGCTGCTGATTTTAGTACCGTCACATTTCTTGTACTAATGTGGCCCTTTTTGCAACTTCCCTGTCACCTGGTACAGAACAATCAGGAGGAATCCGCTGAGGGAATTTATGTGTCAAAGATTTTGGAAAATGGACCTGCAGACAAAACAGAAGGCTTGCAAATTCATGACAAGATTATTGAGGTAAGGAAAAAAAACCCCACCAGTGGATTAGTCTGTTATATTATCAGATTAATCAAGGATTTGATGGTTTTTACACTAATTACGTTGTAATTTTCCTCTTTTGCTGTGTCTAAACATGATTTTTGTACATTGAACTGCTTGAACATTTCTCAGATATGAAGACACGATGGATTTTTCCAACAACTGATAAATGTATTGGTCTCAGGATTAAGTTGATTTAAGTGAGGCAAAGGTGTAGACACTGAAATAACAAGCAAGAGAGGCATTTTGTATTTCTTTTTGTTAACTTGAGAAAGAAGGCAAATGACTCTACGGAAATTTACAGGTTTAGTGAAGCAGGTTTTGCTCTCTGTAGGGGGTATTACTGTTGGGACTCTGCGACACTGCAGAGAAGCTGTCCTGGTAAGCAGTGCTGTGAAACTTCTTAAGCAATTAGAGAAAATACTTTCTGTTATATTCTGCTAGAGGTAGATTGTCTGTTGTTATCACCAGGACCAATATAGCTCTTTCCCAGTCATGTAATATGCTAGCATGGAAACTTTAAAGCTTACCCCTGTGTTGTATGCAGTTTTTTTCCCCTAAAATAACTATAATTTTTAAAAATATCAATAATTCAATCTGAAGAATAGGCTGCTGCCTAGCCTACATGTGTAACTGTAATTAGCCCTCTAAGAGGTCTTGAAGGAACAGTTTCAGTCACTGAAATAGACTCCTTAGGGTGCTGTCAAAATGGCATTTCACATCGCAGCTCTAATACAAGTCTCTGAATGACAGCGTGTACCAGTAGCTTCTGGGTTTGTTTAGGATACATCACTCCAGCTTGGGTTTAGGGGAAGCTTAGAAGCATGGTGTGAACTTGCCAGCTGGACAGGGTTTTGAACAAAGACACACAAAACAAGTGGATTGGGAGACAAATGCAGAGTGCTGCTGCTGGCTTCTTACGTTATATCGCTGTAAAGGACTAGAAACATAAGCCAAGAGTGTTTGAATGCTGGCATTGCTCTTAATGTTGGGAGCCTAGAACAGTGTGTGAAACCAAATTAATGTATTGTCATGGAAAAATAAAGCTCATGCTCTTAGCTGGCAGATACATGCATCTCTAGTAGAAACCCAAGTTGGCTGAGCAGAACTGAACTTGTATATCTTGGGAAGATAAGAGTTATGTTACAAAAAGCTTTCGTATCCATTTTTTTTGTAACAGCAGCCCTATGCTGAAAAAAATCTATTTTCTTTTGACATTACTATTCACTTACTACTTTGTATTTTCTACAGAGTGACCAGCTATATAGTTTTATGCATATGCTCAACTGTTCCAGCTTTATTTTATGGTTCTTTTATAGTGCCTCAATTTTTAAGACAAAATGGAGTGGTTTTGGAGGAAGGAAGAATAAAGTCACAAACCAGCTTTTATTAAATGTGAGGTCATTTCTCAAAATGCCACCATAATTGATGCTTGATTTTTATTTGTTGAAAAATTCTGGCTGCATAAAATCATACTGATATTTAAATTGCCACTGGGAACATACAGATTTCAGTTCTGTGTGAAACTCTAGATCCAGTCTAGCATAAGTATTCATACAGCTCTGAATGGAGCACCATTTTCACCGTATTAATATACAACAGCTTTGTATATAATTTTTTTGTATTCAGACAAGCATTTAAAATATTCAGGGTTAGGCCAAATATTCTACTAAATGTTTCAGTGTTTCAAAATTTGTTAGACTAAAATAAAGAGAGAAGGAGAAATGGTAACATTAATATTTTCTCAATGAAATGGAAATAAGCAATTATTCCTCCATGTTAGATGTAGTAGGAAGCAGCTGGAGTCAAAAAGTTGAATTTTCGCTTGTCCATACATTGCTATCGATGTCTTCTTGCCTGAGGATGCCCTGCCAGCACTGCTGTGGTTTGTTGTGAAGGATCAACATGAAAGCTTCTGCTGTGAGGAAATAAGTCGGATGGTGTAACTGTTTCAAATATGTTGGCAGATACACAGAATACCAGTTTTGGTGAAAAGTTGGTAGGAAGCAGGGACTTATTATTAATGCTTGCTCTTCACGCACTTGGTGATCTGATCTAATGGGTGATATTTTATGAGACCATTTTTCAATAATCAAGAGCAGAAGGAACCAATGTTGTTTGAAGAGCCTTTAATAGCTTCAGTCAGTTGTTTGGCAATGTGGTGCCCGGGGTGTTTCTAGCAGTGTGTAGCTAATGGGATAATGGACAGAACTATCCCATTAAACCAGCAGAAAAGCTATTTTCAAAGTGTGTTGCTAAAGAAAGAAGTTAATTTGTTTCAGTGCTTTATCAGATGTTTAACAAATGTTAACCACATGTGCCTGATGACAGTGAGTTGTGCACATTTCAGATGACCATCTAGTGGGTAACCTAGTGCAGCAAATGGATTATACAGTCCTATGGCATTGGCAGCTGGAACTGTGAGCCAAGGCTGGCAGACATAAGTATTGCTGCCTTTTACTTTATATATCATTACCTATGGCAGCAACTTTGCCAAATAATTGTTACAGTGTTTGAAAGTGTGCCAAGGGGATAAATCAGATTTCTTTTTTAAGGTATTATTCCAAGTGTAAAAATGCTGCAGAAATGACTTGAGTTCTTGGAGGTTTTCAAGATCAATGTACCCAGAGCATGGGCAATAGAATCTCTTTGACTCTTTAATGTGAAGAACGTTGGTGTTTATGTGGGCTTTACTCTCAAGTGAGCGTATTTTGTGCTTGAAGACCTGAAAACTGGAACAGATGCCTGTGGGCTGGGAGGGTGGTGGTGGGTGAGGGTGACAGGGAGAGGTGAAGGGTGACAGCCCCAGGAACCCTGTGTCAAGGGGCTGCATCTCTTCACAAGGTCACAGGACCTTCACTGGTCATTTTCACTGTTCTGCTGAGGAACAGAAGATTTCAGGCACAGCTTTACCCTCTTTATTCAAGGTTAACTCCTCTGTGAGAAGAGACTTGTTTATGAAGTGTAAAGTTTGCCTGGGACAGTGATGCGCACGAGCAGCACTTTGGCAACGTGTGCTTTCAGGAATCTTATTACAAGCCAAAAATTATCATTATTTGTTCATTGAGCAGAAACTCTTCCTCATTAATTACTCCTATGTAGCAGGTTCCTCCAGATGTCACGGTCTTCTGCAGCTTTCAAAAATTTTTATCCAAAAATCTAACTCCCTAAATTTAACACAGTGCAGCATGTATTCCAGGACTAAACACTTATCACATGCTGTAAAAAGCATCTCATAAAACTAGATGCAGCATTGATATCTGTGACTCCCAACATGAAAACCTTGGATACAAGCAGTGATATAAAGCCACCACACCTCTAACTTTTGGACCTCTGTCTTCCTTTCCACCCTGCCTGTGAATCCCAAGAGGAGGAGAGAAGCAGCAAGCTAGGCACAGGACTGTCTATTTGTCTGTGCTGGTTAAAAGAATTCTCATTGCTGCTGGGAGAAAACACAAAGCACGTTTAGAATGGATCACGGTCGTACAGTTATGCATCATTTCATCTGCCCCTCACTTCATGCAAATCTTTCCTACTGAGTAAGTTCACTGCTCATCTTTGCTAATGGTAATAGCCTTCCTCAAGGCAGTATAAAACAGCTATGATCCTTGGCAATGTTGCTGATACACAGAAGTATTTTACCTCTGCTTTTTTTAATACATATTTATAGTTCTGAGCAGTAACACTGGAACTGGCTTTTTCTGCATGGAGGAAAATTTTACTCTCTCAGTTTTCGGTCAGTTTAACTTCATGTAAGAGCGGCACCACCTTGGCCAGAGCTCCAAGTATGCTAGTTAATGCCTAGTCAACAAGCCATTCAGATCTAGTTCTTTATACTTGTTTTGGGTTGTTTTTTCTTCGTATAATATTAAATTTTACAGATATTGGTATGGCATCTTCTCTGGTTTTAAGCCCAACTTTAGAAAAAAGAAAAAAAAAGGTGACTGATTTTCTCAAGTCCTCTTTCATTCTGTAAGTCACAATGTCTTGCTAAATACCATTGTATTACTAAAGTGGGATATGCTGATTTTATCTTCTCACTTCAGTGTTGTACATAAAATACATGACGAGGACAGAACTTGCAATCCAGATGGAATTCCTGAATTTTTTTTATTTATTTTTTTTTTTAAAGAGCAGTATTTCATCGATTTGAGGAAAAAGAGCTACTGTTAATTCACATTGCCTAGGAGACAAAGCCCTATAGTCATGGCTGAACCTTCTGTAGTAGGTCTGCCAAATAACAAAACAGCAGTGAAAAACCTTGTGTGCAAGTAAAAGGGGCTTAGGCTGAAGACCAAAATATTCATATGAGGAACTGTAAGCACATCATCGTCTGGAAGGCTCAAGTGTTTTTCTGTTCCTTGCACTGCAAGACAAAGGCTTCTGTTCTTCTACTCTCAAGTGAAATGAGAATATTGGCCCTTCTGCATTTTAGTCAGTTGATTCTCATTAATTTGATGGCTGAGAAGCAGGCATGATGGAGAAGAGGGGAAAGAAAAACATTTTTAGTCTGGGATCTTTAAGTCTTTTTGAAAAATGAGATGGATGCATATATATCATGACTATGTATTTTGTTTATGCAGCCTGAGCTCCATAACTGTATAATAAATAAGACTTCATCCCTTATTCCTTGTTTCCTTTTGTTCTTTTCACTTTTTTGGAGAGTGCACACACAATGGCTTTCAAGCGCATGTCAGTGAAGCCAGTTTCAATAAAGATGAAGTCTTGAGGCTTATCCTGGCAGAAGTAACTTACATCTGCAAAGCGCCTACACAGAAACTTCTTTAACTATTGCCAGACTGCTGACTGTGCTGTGTGTCAGCCTTGTGATGTTTTATCTTCTTCATGTTTCTGTCATTACACTCACTATGTTGCTCAAGCAAAATCTTTGATACTAGTCATGTTTATTTGGCTAAGAATCTCCACTGTCAGATTATGCCTGTAGAAGTAGTGAGCTTAAAAACTGTCTTGCTGGGATCAGAGCTAGTAGATTTGGGATGGCTTTGAACCAAAGCTGCACGTGATGTGGCCAGTAAGATCTGGGTGGTAGCTGAGGAAACTTTTATATAGCTGATTTTAGTGGTGTAGCTTTCAGTGAATCTNGTGAATCTAAATATGCCCAAAGTAGCCTAAGGTATATTAAGTTCTCTTAAATCCTTCAAAAATTCATAATGTTACGTTGCAGGTAACCAGGCCTGGCACCTGCATTCATTAGATAACTCCTAATTAGTCTGAAAGATCCCTGGCATAATAAATTAGTTATACCATAGGGTTAGAAATGCCTGTAGCCTCTTTTCACCTCTCCCTCACCTGTTGAGATACAGGTTTTTGGACACCTGAATTCTTTCATCTGTCTGAAGAAACTTTAAAAAAAGTCAGGTGTGACCAGGTCTGTACATAACTTCATTTGAATAGGAGCTACTGTCCCACTGACTTTTTTA
>VZTV01051744.1:0-31698 GCA_013400875.1 Anhinga rufa
GACCCAGGCTGGTAAGTGAGACCGTGCAGTGCTAGCACTGCCACCCCGATGTCCTGGCTCAGCCTCTGCTGCCATGGGCACCTCTGCGCTTGGGAACTGGAGACAACAGGTGAGGATCAGAGTAAAAGGCAGCTGGGCTGGAAGGTGTTCATGTGGGCATGTGCCAGCTTGTTCCCAGCAGGTTCCCGCAGCCTAGGGATCACTGGGAGCCATCACAGGCTCTGCAGGAGGGGTGAGGAGCAGCAGCTGTGGGGGAAGCCCCATGCCAGCCAAAACATGCATTTGGCTTCAGACCCAAGAAGATCAGGCAGCACTGACTCAAATAATGCACTGCATCATCCTATCAAGGGTTTTCCTGGAAATCCTTTTCAGAGTCCCAGATGACTCCCAGACAGCTTTAGTTGCTGTCATTGGTATAGACTGACAGTAGGCAGGTTGCTAAAAATTGAACATGGCATAAAATTTCAGCCATGCCAGAAGCAAGATGACATTCTCTAAAATTAAGAGCAAATACTGTTTGACACATAAAGCCAGAGAAATTAAGAGCTACTTGTCTTGCTTTCTGCAGATGTTAGGGTATGGATATACAGTAAGAGCAAACTCTTAATGCCTGGGAATGGCTCCTAAAACCAATGTTTATCTTTTACTTAGTTTAATTAATAGCTAATGACAGACACATGACAGTGGATAACCACCATGCACCTTAATCAATGTCAAAGCCTTACACAGCTCCTCCTAGTTTGTTTGGCTCACTTGAAGAGGACTATCAGCAGCAGTTCATCACCTCTGAAGAGGGGCTGATAGGGAGCAGAGAGTGTTCTCAGAAACTCAGCTCCCGTGGAGGGACAGCAACGTTTGGCTCTGCATGAGCAGCCCTGAGGTCAGCAGCAGTAGTCAGGAAGGCATTTCAGGGGCCAAAGTCCCCTGCTGTCATGCTGAGGGAGCCACCATAAGATACAGGGGAATAGCACGGCAGAGCCTGTCTCCAGGATGAACTCAGTGAAAAGGGGCCACTTCACTCTCCTGCTCTTTCGCACAAGATTGCGGGCACTTCGGGAGGAGGTTCACCGTTCTGGACTCACCTGTTATTTGTTTCATGTTTTGCAAACAGAGATCTTGGCTTCTTGACCCTTTGGAGGGCTCCAGAAGACTCAACCACAAGAATAAGTAATAGCCAGCTATTCAGAGACCATGATGGTAACCAAAAGAATAGGCTGGGCCCAAAGTGGTATGCTTCCCTGGTCTGACCTGGTCAGTACATGAAAAGGGATAGCAATCCCCTGATGCCAGAGGTTCTGAGTGGCAGACCTTGGTCTACACAAAGCCATTTCACAGTTTGATCGTAGCCCTCCACATTTGCTGATGTATAAAAGCATGAGATATTAAAAGTATAAATAAGGAGCATTAGCATCCTTTAAATGGGAAATTTTTAAGCAGGGCTTCAAGTCTCATAATTATTCTTCAGCATAAAAAAAATTATTTCAGGAGCTTTTCCATGGTACATGAGACTATGTTGAAATAATCTATGCTAAATGGAATCCTCTTAAAAGCAATAGCCACGTTTATTTTTAAAGAAATTTTTAATTACTGCAGCGCTCATGAGCTGGCCAGGTCAATGGCTCAGTTGTGCTGGGTGCTGTGCAAAAACAAAGCAAAAAGGAGACTCAAAATCTCACCGCACAGTTAAATGCCAGCCTGCTCCACTTTTTAAGCTGGGGATAACCATCACTCTGCAGTAATCCTGTGGTTTGGATTAATTTAAAAAATGTCTCCTGTCATATGCCTCGGTTAAAATTATGAGGGAATGACTTTAGAGGAAAGACTCCTGGTATTCTTTGCCGGGGTGTGTGATTTCTTCCTTCCATACACACCTCCTGATTCTCTTCTGAAGAACAAATCAGAACTTCATCTGCAAACTTGTCCACCGACTGACTTATCTGTTAACTGAACAAGTACTCTCCCAAACTGTGCTCAAAATAGTATTGGTCCCCATGCACGGATTATTCCCAATACTTTGTTCCCCTGAATCACCAGACTGAACTCTTCTTGTTACTTGACTCTCTTAGGCAGATGCATGCCCTCTTATCAAAAGAAAGAAGGTGAAATGAGGATCATGTTACAACCCAGATGAAGTAGGAGGCTTCTGTTGAGATCGCCTGTTTATTTTAGTAATTTGGCCACCTTCCCACACCAGATAACACTGATTTGAGTGTGAGTTGTGGGTTCTGTGTGGTGTTAGAGATACACTGGACAAGAAACTCTTTTTTGTGGGAAAGCCCACAGATATGAGTCATGCTCAAAATTCTCTGGCCACCTCCATTACCATGTCGTACTGTTTTTCCTTCTGATCTCTTGGGAGTGGATGGTTGCAAACACAGAGATTTAGCCTGAAACTTTCTGATCATGGCAGCTTCCCATGGTATGGGCAGTTTTCTGTGATACCACAGGTTTTCTTTCTGTGGCCACTTCAGCTAGGAGATCCTCTGCCAGCCTCCTTCACTAGTAGTTTCCAATGCCATGTTCCCACTTTACTTGCACTGCTACATTTGCTTGTGGAGAGCACATGCTGAACCAAGTAGGGAAACTGGTTGGGTTATTTTTTTTTTAAGAGTATTTTTAGGTGGCTCACCAGCTGGGCCAGCTGTGCTCTGTGTTGCAGTAGCAGAGGTGAACATCTGGGGGTTTGGGCAGGAGAAGAGATGGAGTGGGTTTTGCTGACAGTGGGGAGAGTTATCCATGGAATATATGGCCATGGGGAGAGTTATCCATGGAAACATGCACCACACCAAAGAGATTTGCCACCTGTGAATGTTGCTTTCTGCAGGGCAATGAACCTGCGAATGAGCAGAGGAATGGATCTAGGAGACTGGAAGAAGGCAAATGGATTACCTCAGGAAAACCTCCTTTTGGGGAAGTCAAGATATACCAAAAAGGGGTGGCTAGGCTTGCACAAATAAGATATACAAGCCTCTGAGGTAGTGAGCCCTAGCAGTATGCCTTCATGCAAGGGGAAGGTGTGATCCTTGCATAAGCCTGCATACCTATGCTTGCCTAATTCAGCTAGTTTCTTACACAGAGGCAGGGGAGGCTGTGATTTAGACTACACTTCATCTAGAGGACATCCCTGGAGAAATTAAACATCGGTCGTCCATCTAACCTTCAGATTACCTTGTACCTACACTGCTTATCTCCGTGTGAGACAGGCTGAGCTGACAAATGCCACAAACACACCCTCACTGCATTTTTTTTAATGACAATTTAACCCATCCTCTTTTCTTTATTTGATAGTCATGGGAAGTGATTGATCCCTCAGGCACATGGTCACTGGGAGCGCTCAAGGCTGCGTTTCTGGATGCAGAAGGCAGGGCAACTGAGGCAGATAGCATGTCAAATTACTGTAGTCAGCCTAGGTTACAGCTGCCACCTTAAGAGGCAGTACCTGTTGGCCCAAAATAAGACAGATGTAGCCTGACAGGTTAGAGCAGGGTCGCAGGTAGCCTTCTGCAAGCTCTCTCATTTGTCTGTGGGGGTGATGTTGCTCTGTCATAATTTATAAATGCCATATGTGACCTGCTATACATCTCAGGTCTCCTCACACTCTTGCTCCCTGGCATGTGCCTGTAGCTATAACTTCAGTTTTAAAGTGCTGAAGAGCTGTAACAGGCATTTCTGTGACACATATCTATGTCCAAAAGCCTGGGCCCCAAACTTGTTTATTTATAGGTTACTAGACATGCTCGACTCCTATTTCTGAAACAGGCACTTCCCCATCACATTTGTGACCACCGTGACCCATGCTGAGCTCATGCAGCTTAGGTTTTCTGCTCTCTTGTGCCACCCCTTAATAGAATACCTAAGCTGATGGAACCAAAATGAGCTTCTCCAGCAGGGGAGAGCTGTGAGCAGAAGGTTAGCTCTCACATTGGACAGAGATTTGTAAGGGCAGGGACTGGGACTCAGCCGACAGCAGTATGTGGCTGACCCTAACACCCAGACTCAAGCCCTGGGAAAGGAGGAATTTTGCAGGCAGGAGCAGAGCTATACAGTGCACAACAAATGAGTAGATCAAGAGGAGGTATGTAAGGCAGACCCTGAGCAGAGGCTTTGGGGTTTTTTTGATCACTGTTTTGGACTGATCATATGGACACTATGTCCAAAAACAGCTCCAAACCTTCCTCAGGTACTCCAGTATTCCCAATGAACTTCTGTGAAATGAAAAAAAAAAAGGCAAAAATAAAATGGAGCTGAAACAGAGAGCCCACATAATTCTCCAAATACAGGCTGCCTCACAGCTGAAATTCCCAAAGCCAACCCATGTTTCACTGGCAACCAAGCAAATGGGGAACATCAGCCTTTTTGCAAGTGTGTGGATGAAAATCCTGCTGCCTTTTCTCTCTGTGCCTAGCAGATGGGACAGTGTGATCACTTCTGTCAACACTGGGGTCACTTCACCCAGACCTGGCAGGGACAGCCCCAGCTGTAACACTTGTTCCCTGCCTGCATGCTGCCATGCCTTAATGGGGTTAGAGAGGAGAGGGGTGCAGGCAGCTCCCTCTGCAAGAGCCAAGCTTGCCACCTCGCTGTGTGTTTATAAAATGGTCTTACAGCTCTGGGGAGCTAGTCATTGCAGAGCTAATGGCTGGTGAAAAATGCAGACTTTTTTTTCCAGAATATGAAATCTTGTACAGCATTAACTGACTGTTCAGATAATGTAAAAACACATTTTAAAATCACCTAAGCATATAGGTGGAAGTGGTTTAATTTCTTTCAGAATAAAATGTACTGAAGGGTGCCAAGATTCCCCAGTAAAAGGCTAAAACCCCTGGCAGAGGCCTGAGGGTTGTTAATCACCTTTAACCATGATGCATGCCCACAGGTGATGCTGGTGTGACCAAGGAGGCAGGATCATGCCCTCACAAGCCAGGCTGAAGAACTCCTGCTGGGAGCTCAGTGCCGAGAGCCACCTCCCTCTGCTCTGAAGGGAAAAGGGCTGTGGCCAAATGTGAACATTTCAGTGGTTCCCCCCAGTTTCATCTTTCAGTCCACCCCAAACTTGTACATGAGAGTCCTCCTCAGGCTAAGTACTGATAACTCAAGGAGAGCAAATGTCCAAGTTGTGCTGGGAAGCAGCTTCCAAAATATGAAATTGATTTCCCTGGAACCGATCCCTAAACTCTGAGCATGTGCTTAAGACCCCTGGGTCAGGAAATGATTTAAACATCTTGTGAATGTCCATACTGCCTGAGACATGCCATGAGCATGTACAGTTGTCGGAGCTGAGCACAGGTTTAGGTGTCTTCCTGGGACCGTGGGGTCATGAGCTCGAAAGCCAAGGTTGGGAGCTGATCCCGGAGGGGGAGTGGGTGGCCACAGATCCAGGTACCAAGAATACAGTAGACCCCTTGTCCTGCAAATCACAGATGTTTCCTCTCACATCCCTCACCCCTCCAGGCCAACCCCTGGCACCTCTTGCCCACTGCAACAGGGGAAAGATGCAGGTTTAATATCAGAGAGAGGGTGGAGGAGAAGGAAGATCCATGAAAGCAGTGGCCTCTGTGGGGAAGTGTCTGTCCCCAGTGCAGTCTGTCCACCTGCTAGCTACATTGCTATTCTCACTTCATGTGGCTGCATAACACAAAACCCACTTCCAGCTCAAGGGAGATGAGCTGAAGAAGAAGGCAGCACCCACAGAGGTCCCTGAGCAGGACAGCACCCAGAGCAGCCTTGCCGGGACTCCGGTGAGCAATGCACCCCATTTCCATCCAGACCTGGCTTCGAGAGCTGCCCTTCCCAAAGGCAGGGCCTTCTCCTGCCCCAGAGATCGGTTTCTCCTTGCAGAAGGAGAAACCGTGGGGGAGCCACAGAACACTTGGCTGGGGCTGGGCGAGCCTCACTTGGGGAAGGAGGCCACCACCGTCTGCAGGGACAGCAGTGACGCCGATGGAGAAGGAGGGCGTCCTTGCAGGGACCTGTGCCTGCTGGTCTGGTAAGCTTGTGGCAGTGTTTTCCTGTTAAATCTCAATTAACTCAGCCTTCAAGGTTCAGTCCAGGCAAGCGTGTGATATAGAAGGACCCCTCGAGGCAGCTCAGGTAAACTCTATGCTTTATAACTTCTCCTTTTAGTGTCTTCTTTTAAGAGTCTGTTAACATAACATATAAATCACATCTTTTAGTATAGGAAAGTGAGATAAGTTTGAATTAGAAAATGCCTGGAAATTCAGGTTTTGATTACTATTCTTCCTCTCTACTTCAAATTAAGAGTGAACTATTAATGGCAACATGGAAATTCCTGAGTAATGCAGTTTAAACTGGATGCTTTAAACCATTTAAACATAAAGGACCAGATTCTCCTTTATACAAAAGCCCTGAAGTGATAGAAAATAATATTTAAATCCTCTTTCAGACCTAAACATTTTCATTAAGAGTAATTTTTATAGTATGTGTCTAATCCAATCTAATCTGGCAAAAGATGGTTTAGCGCATTTAGTACAAAGTATTTACATGATAACAGATAAAGTGAATACATCAATTTGCCAGCTATTAAAATATAGTTAATAATTCCAGTTGGAGCACTCAGCTGTAAGAGCTGCTTTCCATTTCAGTGAACTTTCTGCTACTGAGAGGAAAGAAATGATTCCTCCACATGGCTGAGCATCAGGTTTCTTTGAGCATGAAAGCAGGCTTGTAAAGGGTGGGTGTTTATGGTTGCTTGTCTCCACCAGGAGTGTTTTCTGACATGCAAATAACCTGCCATCCACTAGCACTGCTTTAAGCAGCTCTACTTTAAAACCTCCTTCTCTAAGCCTGTGTCAGCCCAGCCCAGCCCAGTGTGTGCATGGATTATCTTCATTTTAGGAGGTGGTGTAGTAGTTTATTTGCTTCTGTGCTGCTGCAGCTGCTACAGCGGTGTGAAAAGCAGAGTGGCAAAAGGGAAAAATTGAAAAAAGGTGTCTGTGGATCACAGGAGGGCTCTCCTGCCCTTGTCTCTCTCTGAATTCACCTCTGAAGGCAATCTTGGCTAACTCAGAACACCAGGGGTTGATTTCCAACTGGAGGTTGACTTGGAGCAGCTCTTTTTCTGAACTAGTCTTTACAGCTAATAGCTGGGATCTTGTCTTGTTCGGTTTTAGCAATGCTCACAGGTTGAACAAGTGAGGATGTTTAAACATAGTGCTCTGGACTCCACAGCTGTACATGGCACCTGAGGTAACTCACTCAGATGTAGATGTCTAAGCTGTAGCATCTATATGTCCTCAGCTGGTACCCTCCCTTCTGTATATGTGTACATTTGACTACGTTGCAGGAAATAAAATTACTGCATTGCACAGCTAAACTTACACCATGAAAAACCCACTTTCAAGCCTGGCAGCTCAGGAAAAAACTCAAGCTGAAGCCAGAGACTTCCTCTGTATTTGAAATACTATGGGGTGACACTGCTTTTACACTTACTCAGCAGAGTGGGGTGGGCGAAGGGCTCTTCTCAGCCCATCATGTTGCTGACCAGGGCTCTGCTTTCCACATGTGGCAGCCCTGCTGCAGGACCTGGCTTATGAAGTCATCCCCTCTCCCTGTTCCCACAGTTCTGCTCCTTCTGTTGTGCCAGACGTAGCGACCGATCTGGATGAAAAAAAAAAAAAAAAAACCAAAACAAACAAAAAACAGACAACACTTTGAAAAAACCCACCTTATTTCAGCCTAGTGGGGGAGGTAGTGTGTGGGTAAGAATCAGCAGCTAGAATGAGGGCAAGGCAATAGTTGTCTGATAATAATAAGCTAAAAGGTGCCTGGCAGATGCCACATTAAAATGGGCCAGACTGTAATTTGGAGTAAAGGGAGAGTGAGGAGAGAAAGGGTGAAAGGAAGGGCAGGAAGGAGAGGACTTCTACCCATCTGGAGTTTCTCCCTGGGTGGAGCACAATGGCTGAGACCCTCTTTTTTGGGCAGCCACATGCATCCCAGCTCTGTGGAGGCTCTGCAGTAAAAAAATTACTTGCCTGGGGCACACAGGGAGCAACCCCCAGGTGCCCGGCACTCCAGTCCCACCTGCACAACATGTAGTACTTTTGCCTATTCATCTATGCAAAAATAACTGAGTGGATATTTTTGGGGACAGCTAATATTATGGTACTTTTTCAGAAAGTCAATCTACCCATGGCAATGTTACATAGTTGAACACCAGGCTCCCATAAATAATTAGAATCACAAATCTTTGCCTTGCCTTTTATCTTTGTCACAGAGACTGGAATGCACCCCACTACCATCTGCGATTATAATTCATGCATCACTAAAACCACAAGGTACACTTTTTACATGCCTGATGTCCACGCCTCCACCCACCAGCACTGCCCATAAATCTCCTTTTTTTCCAAAGATGCTAGGACACACTGGCAAAATCTGAAGACTTGCCAAGTATTTGCTTGAAATATTAATATATTGTTAAAAACAGGAGCTCTTCACAAAAGACATATCTGACATTTTCAAGGAGTGTCTGGTGAGCTAGAGTATCTGGAAAGTGTCTGTTGTGAGCATGATGGAAGAAGTGGTTCAGAATAATCTTTTGCAGCAGGAAGCAGTTTCAGCAAGGACCTCACTTCACTGAAAGGAGAGATGCTGATAGAAGCTAACCTAAAACAGCTGCTATATTTATTACCATTGTTGGCAGTTTTGATAATAAGAGCAATAACAACAACAACAATAATAACAACAATAATTAATCAACGCAGGATGGGCTGCCCGCAGGAGGCTTACTGCCTCACAGCCTTACCTGCTTGTTTACTGTGCTGTACAGTGCAGGATCCCTAAAAGTGACTGTATATTAAAGGAAAAAAAAACAAAACAAAACAAAAAAAAAAACCAGCTCTGCATATTTTTAAGATCCACTGCAAAATCTGTGTAGGCTATGAAAACATGTACAGTCTAAGTAGTGAAATAATAACTGAAAAAAATAAACCCCCTTAGACAATCCAAACCAAGAGCCTTTCCTTAAGTACACAGCAGAGATCCTAAATAAAGCCAGGGACACTGCTTAGGGCAGAGGCTTTCTGTGCCATGGCACTATGGAGAAACAGACCATTCCCCAAGGGATCAACACTGTTTCCACAGGTATCTCACTTTCTGGGTACACCTACAGGCTGACAAAATGTTTTTATTGTGAAGATTGGTTAGGCACCAAAAATTATTTGACATAATGAAATATTTAGCTCAATGTGGTCCTGTACAATGCTGCCAGCTTGTTGGGAAATCATAGTACGCCAGTGAGTAGGTTGCAAAACCTTCACTTAGGAAAGGTTTTTTTTTCCCCACCTCTGCCACAATGATGCAGGTGTAGTTAACCCATCCACGAAGAAATCACGATTGCTATGTCTGAAATTGCCAGCATTAATGCTGTAGTGAGAAAAGGACAATGATTCTTCTGCCATATGATGCAGGGATCACAACAGCCCAGACTCTGATAACAGGGAAGGGAAGATGTATGGTGACTGAGGACTAGCCCTAGATCAGACTCCTATTCTCCTGTGTGCTGTGGTGTGCATGTATGGGCAGCTTTCATAACAACTGGTACCAAGAAGAGGAATTTTGGCAAACTGCTTTCATGAAAAAAAAAAATCTCTTCTTGCTTATCTTTCCATGTCTGCACCTGCATTGCTGCCGCTGGTCACCCTCTCTGAGTGCCCACAGAACAGCTGGCCAAATGTGCTTCACCACTTTTGCCTTTGCCCAACACTGTGGGGTTTGGGAGAAGATCCTTAGAAGAGTTTTATTCCAAATCAGTCTGGTGCAATACAGAAGTGCATATAGCAGGCTATTCAGGCTGCCTAACCTAACGCACCCTGGGGCGCACACATCCCTACCTGAGCCACCTCTGATCCACACCCTCTGGGGCCTCCACCAACCACAGCAGGACTCATGAGTTTTTATTGACAGATTGAGTTAAAGGCTTCAGTGAGTCATGAGTAAAAAGGCTGAAACATTTCAGGAAGGCTGCTGAATATTGCATAGTGCTATGGGTGTTTAAGAACAAGCTAACATTTTGTCAGGACATCTGTCAGAAACAGTATGTCTGCAGCTGATCTTGTCCGGGGCACAGGATTCAGCCTTGCTTTTCTGTGGCTCTGTGGTATTCAGTGAGTCCTATGGTCAAGAGGAGGAAAGCTGGAGAAAGCCAGAGATACCCCAAATTTCTCAGGAAGCTGTAACAGCTTAGGAAAAAAAAGGTAATGAAAAAACAGCTTTGAGGAAATGCGAATAGTATCAGAAATTTAAATTTTGAAACTTGCCCAAGGCATCGTTTCTGGAAAAGTCAAGGTACTGTAACAAGTACTCACTTGATGTGGGCTTTTCCTTACAGCTATAAGATGTTCATTTTCACTAGAAAATGGTGCTAAGAGAGGACAGAAGTGTGTGGGTTTTGCTACAAGATTCAATGCCTTTGGTAAACTGTGTCCTCAGGTGTGCCTGACAAGAGCTGTACCAAACAGCTTATGTAGTCACCGGTAAGTCTTTAGCCTTCACCTTGGCTATTTGCAAAGTAAGCTCTGGGAAGCAGAGCTGGTTTAACTCATAGTAGTTTGAATTAGAGGGTTTAAAACAGTTTTCATCATCTGAGCCTCTACCGCCCTATCTGTCTGCATGTGGGACTGTTTTTATGGCCAAATCCTTGTCTGGCCTCTTTAATAGCCTTGGTGCAAGGGCTTACACCAGTAGGCACTCAAGTCTGTAGAAGTTTATTCGTCTGTGGTACCAGCCAATGTCTCATTTATTAGGCTCCGAAAAGTCAACCTTTGCTGTCTAAGGTTGTTTTCATAGCAGAGAATAAAATTTAAATGCTGCTAGTTTAAAACACAGATAGCCTGGGCCAAATGGACGGTTTGGTGACTATTTGGAGAGATCATATAGAGTTCTTCAGCCTGACCTGAAGCAGATGGTACGCCATCCAGAGACCTACGGTGTTACCAGGTAAGGTGTCATACGGTTAGAGTCACTGCCACAGGGCTTCATGTGAAATTATGCAGTCAAGGACTGGGAGAAGGACCACTCCTCTGATGTGCAACGCCATTGCTAACAGCAGCTACACTGCTAGAAGGGAGCCAGACCTGTCCTCTGCTCTGCTGGTCGACTCCTTCTTCAAAAGGAAGAGAAGAGGTTCAACTACCATATCAATGGAGAGATCTGTTCATGTGATGGGGAAACAGGGAAAGGGGAGGACTACTTGTAGAGCACTACTGTGTGACACTTGCAGGACATGTGTGTTTTCACCCTGAGTGTTAGGCATGATGCTCACACTTTTTATCACCCTGCATTCAGGACCTGATTCAGAGACCTTGAACACTTTCCATTGACTTTAGTGGAGTCTGAATCATGCCTGAAAGCTACCCAACATCCTGGAAGGGGAAAAAAATAAACTGACTTTTCCCCCTGGAAGGATCCAGGAAAATAGTTCAGGCAGAGAGAAATAGGATATCATGGCATTTTGGGTTTTGTTGGGTTTTTCTTCCCCACAGCAGCTCATAATCTAATGCCTGGATTATTTTTAATGTCACGTTCTTCTTCTTCTTCTGATTTCTAAGGAGAACAGCCTGCAGGGCCTTTGGCCTCAGGGCCTGGCAGGCAGCTGAAACGGAGCAGCAGGAGCTCCTGCAGAGAAACGCGGTCCATGACCTGGCTGGCAGCCAGGGCTCCCAAAGGGCTGGGGAAGGCAGGGGGCACTGGGGCAGGATGAGGTTGCAGAGCCGCGCTCGGACGTCCTCTCCCCAGAGCTGTGCTGGGCAGACACCATAGCAGGTAGAAGGTGACCAGCAGCCAGTGCAGCAGCACCAGATAATGGGGTGACCCCTGAGCCCATAGATTTGACAGCAGAGTTTACAAACCTGTCACAGTCCTTGTGACTATGCCAGGGCTGGTGAGCAAGCTCTGGGAAAGATAGGGGTTTGATCTGGGCTAACATGAGCCGTGCTCTTGTTTAGTCTGGGCCTGGTCCAAAGTCATTCTTAATGCTCTGGTTTGTGTTCTGGCTGAACTAAGCTTTGCTTTTCCATTTTTGAGAGAGCCCAGAGAGCAGGCTCCTGGTGTGAAGGCCCTATCAGCCAGGCTGCTGATGTGAAACAAAAGGCTCACATTTGTTTCCTTTCACATCCTTTTGGTTTAGGAGTACATAGATACATTTAACAGGAACACACACCCTAAAAATAACATCTTCAGAACAGTCAGAAAATCAACATTTTTGCTTTTTTATGATTAGCTTAAGCAGCCCTGCTTTATCATCTGGCCTTGGAACAGACATCACACAATCAATCAGCCTTACAAACAAAAATCGTTTTCACACCTTGCTACTTCTAAGTTAAAATGTCTTTTAATGGCTTTTCTACTAATTAGCTGCCATAACTTCCCAATCGCTTGGCAGAAGCTCTTTTTAATGTATGTCAATAAAACCACCGAGCATTATGGTCTTTTATTCAAAGTATGTCCCTAAGGGATATGCAAGCATAACGGCGCTGCTTTCTCCCCACTAATGGCCACCTCCAGCTGCATGCCTCCAAACATCAGACCTGCTGCATCACCCACCTGCCTGGGCATGAGTTGCCAGGAGGAGCTGAGGATGGGCAGACCCCCCAATAGGGCTCAAGTGGCTAGGAGGATGGAGCAGAAAGCTATCGCTACAGCCCTGTCACAGGTTTCTGTGCTGCTAAAGCAGAGTGTAGAGCTCAGAGGAAATCACACAGCATAGCCCCCGACCCAGGATACAGGGGATTGATAAACTCGGTGGCTTTTTCAGAGGCAGAGAGCATTGTGCAGCTGCTGTGATGTTCCCTTACAGCTCTCCTCTTTCTCACAGGAGAGCTCTTCAGTCTGAGTGATGTGCCAATAAACATAATGTCAGTAAAGAAAAAAGCCATCTGAGTATAAATAAAAAGGGACAAAGCCTCCTTAGCTGTGGTCAGTTTCTAAATATCTCTGTCATCTAGATGTTTCCAACAGTAAGTCCAGCTCTTGTGCTCTTCCTCTTACCAATGGCTTTGCTCAAGCAGTATGAAGCACTGGATGGACTAATATCAATAGTGGATATTAAGGGAATACACACAATCACACTAGGGAGTAACAAATAATCCAGAACATGCCCTTGGATGCCCATTTTAAAATAAACATTTAGAGTCTCAGTTCTTCAGCAGTCCACAACAGGACCAGCCTAATGTCTTAATCTCAGGATTTGTCAGCTTGGATCACACTGAACATTGGCCCTCCTAGTTTTTCACTGCAAGCTGTCTCATATTCCTAGCTAACACAATTATCTGTGCTCATATTTTCCACACAGTCTCAATAAAACACTCAGACATTTCAAACCAATAGTTTAATTAAATTATGGCAACTGGGGTTATTTCAGTTCCAGGAGTATCTGAGGCAGAGATGCTGAGGATAAGCCTGGCACTTGTGCTTTCGGGGAAGGGGATAGACTCTCTTCTGTGTGAAGATGGACTTTCAGAGGACTACATTTCATTAGCATCTGAATCCTCTAGAACTCATGCTCCTTTCACACATTTCAAGTTGGAGACTCCAAGGTGGAAGCCATCAAGCTCACTTGTGGAAACTTTGTCTTACGCATGCAAGGAGAGCTGGAGATCCAGTTATTCCTCTGTGCTAAAGAAGTACTTTTAAGTGGTTTAGACATCTTCTCTGCAGCCAGGCATGGCAAGACAGCATGGCTTCCTATGGGAAGCTCTGCTTGGCCTCTACTTTTACTAGCCACCCAAAGAGCAATATTAGGTTTCTATGTGTTAAGTTATGTGACTAAAGGGCAACCACAGCAAGCAGTAAGACCAGCAAGGATCAATGACAGATGGAGGCAGCCTAGTGACCTGAACAGTGAAAACAGGGCCCACTGAATTGGCAATTCACTATGACAATCAAAGGAGAAGGATTAGGCCATTACCAGTGTGAAACACCCCATGATGGGACAGCCAAATGGGTCAGACAGCCATGCACAGGAAAGGGAGATACTGCCTAACGGGATGCAGGACTTAGGATGGTATGCACAGGCAGAAGAATTCAAGGATTGTATAAAATTTCTTATGGGAGGCTTCCAGGGTACTGTGGGAATGTGTGGATCTCAGTAAGGGATGCTTATGGGAAGGACCAGAGGTGGAAAAATGGAGGCATCAAGGTGAATTGGAGGGATAACAAACATGAGGAAATAGAGGGGAAAAGGAGATAAAAGGACCCAGTTGAGTGTATGCTTGCCTGACTGAGTCCTGCGCTTCATCACCACCATCTATCCTGTATTCTCACAAAATCCTATTTCTAACTGGCTTCTGTGAGGGTGCACTCTCTGTCCCGAGTCATTTTGTGCGAGTGCTACCAAGCTTCAGACCAGACTAGTAGAATTAGAGAATACCAGCACCTAGAGGGAGACTACAGACCTCTGGGGCTCATAGGTCCAAGCACCAGCAGCTTCAGGAGACCAGGAGCTAGGTGCCAACTAGAGGACAGAGTGTCTATGACCAGCTCCTGGAGTGATCCATACATTGAGTGTATATCCCAGTAGTGGACTTCAATCCTGATCCCCCAGAGAGGGGGAACAGGATGGGGCTGTCTGTGCCATTCATGTTTGTGTGGGTGCTGACTGTGCCGATAAAGGCAGCGATTCCTCCTTGTGCTGATCCATGTGACCGGCAATGTGCACGTTGTGTGTGTGTGCATGTGTGCCTCCGTGTGTTTGTCTATCGGGAATACGAGCTCAGCCTTGCTACAGGCTCCATGAATGTGGAGCTGCAGCAGTCTCATTTACATCCCATAGCTCACTAGATCTGACCACCCCTAACACCATGAACTTGCTGGAGACTCAGTGTTGAGGCACTTTCCTAGCTTTCCATAGATAGACTCTGTCCCAAGACTTCCTTTCCAAGCCTCATTATCAACTTTCAAAATGTCCCATGCAACTTGGGGAGAAACATCTGGCTACCTCTCACTTTGTATCTTTTCTAGGAGAATGGTCCAACACCCCTAGTTACTGAATCATCACTTCTTTGGGAATGGAATGACAGTGGTTTGCCAGTTATCCTTAAATCACTCCTACCACCAGACAGGCTTGAAGATAAAGAAGGAATGAATTTATTCAGGAATCCGAAGATCAGCAGTATGATCTCCTTATTTAGAGGCAGCTGTGCAGAAATAAAAGAAAACTTACAGCTGCAGACAGATTATTCTAACTCTGTTCTCTGTTTTATCCACTTAAAAAGTTCTCAGCATGCTTACATACTTTTCAGCTGGGAACTTTTCTTTAAGCAAGATCTGGTGCAGAGCATGTATTTCATTGAAGGGATCTTGATCCAGGGATATGTATGTCCTTGCACATCTCTTTTCTACCCTGGGATGTTTCAGGTCCCCCTCACACCTCTCCCATTCATGCCATCACCTGACCTGAGAAGTGTTGGTACCTTCTGGATGGGTGGGATCTCCTCCTGCCCAGACAGGGAAAAAATATCACCATTCCAATGCTTACCTTAATGCATGCTGGTTGTGAAGGAAACCTCCTTGAAGGCAGAGCAGGATTCAAGCCTCCTTGCATTAATTATTTATACACTCAAAACACCAGCTCATATATATGCATAAGCTAACGATCATAGTAGATATAAACATATAAACAGTGATAATGCATGTAATTAATTAGATCTTGGCTGCATGGAGACAAGAATTAACGGTAGCCGAATTATTTCAGAATGACAATGACATGAACATGCTTGTCATGAAAAACACCACTGCAATACACCATAAGGGCATTTTCTTCCTTTGAAGGTATGGATGTACCGGATGAGAGATTTTTGGAAATTATTAAAACCAAAAGTCATTTATCATAATCCATATTCTATTAAGACAGTTTTATTTTCCATCTGTTCTCCCAAATCCAGGATCCATGTTAGCCAACGCTTTGCATCAAGCAGCCCCTGTGTTTAAATCTTATAGGTGACACTAGTGCCCATCCTCACTTGCAAAGTTTCAAAACTGGCCACTGATGGCAAGCATATGAAAGTTTTTACTTCTTTTGTAAGGACTGTAGACATACCTGCCACTGTCACATTAACATCAGGAGGAATGGTCTTGGGTTGTTTGGCATTAACCTGATCTCACCCCTGTAAGGAATTATTTTGACCTACAGGTTATTTTGCTTTGCACAAGCACTGCTGGCTGGCTGGTGTTATGCAGAAGGGTTGTCTTTGATAAGATTCTGGCATTCAAATCTACTGAGCTACCAAGAAAAAGCTGAGCAATTTGATCTGCTAACACAATACCATGTTTGAAAAGGAGCAGAAATACTCTGTTACTCACAGTCACATTGAGAGATGATGCAAATCACCTTCCGTCATAGCAGCAACAGGTCACACATTTGAAAAGCTTCTCTATTCAGTTCTTTAACATAACAGTGCCAGAAAGGGGACTTTGGGAGCTGTGTTTCTGGGATCCCCTGGGCCTTCCCTACCACACCTTCCTCTTCCTCCTCCCTCAAACCACAGTGCCCTGCAACCTGTGTAATGGAGGTGGTGGAACCCTCTTTTATAAACAGCGGAGTGACTTTACATCATGTTTGGTGGCAGATGGCTATGACTGAGTAGCTCCTCCTGGGCTGGCAGCAGTCCCCAAAGTGCTGGATTTGGCCCTGGGGTGATGCTGCAGCAGAGGTTGGGCAGTGAAAGGTTTCTCCTGCTGGGGCTGGGGCACTGGGAGGCCCCATGGGAAGGACTTTTATGGGTGCCTATCACAGAGCTTAGCTTTTATCCTTAATCTTTTCAGATCAGGTCTGGATGCCACAGATCAGGGGAATGAAAAGAGCAGCTGAGCTGGTTAAGTGCCCAGGTGAGCTCCTACCAATGTTCTCCCATGGGTCTGCACAAGCCATCCTGGAAATATCCTGCGGCATTGCAGAGCAGCAGGCATCTTCTGTCCTGTTTTGGTACCCAGCTGTGGAATAAATGGAGATTCACACCTCTTCTGCAGCACTCAGATTTTTCTTTTTTTAAAGATATAACCTCCCCCAACCTATTAAATTCTATTAATGAAATTACTGCATTTCTGTACAATTCAGTATTTTTTTTTCTAAAAATTTGATCTCCAGAAGGCAAAGTTGTCTCCAGAGCCCTTCCTGTACACAAGGATAGATCAGGAGGAGAGCAGGCTCAGAGCCAGAGGTCTGGGATTTGGTGTCATTTTAGGATTTGTTGTGATGGTGCCCAGAGTTGAATGCCCTAAAAGCATCTCAGCATGCAAGGCAGAGATAACAACTTCTCTTTCTTTCAACTTATTCATCTCCCTTTGTTCTAGACTCGTCAATGCCAGGAGGCATTTCTTTTTATAGTCCTTTAGGTTTGGCAGCTATCAAACCTCTTCAGGCCCAAGCTCAATTGCAAACCATGGGTGATGCCTAAGGCTCATGCAGGGACTCAGAAAAATGCTTTCTTCTTGACACACTCTTGCAAAGGAGAACATTCTTCCTAAAAGACAGAAAGAAGTGCTGCTGTATGCTGAGCAGGAGCCAAGTTTAGTGCAATCACAGGTCAAAAAGAGAGGCGTGAACCTCTCGTCTCCATCTTAGCAGGGCGCTCTCCAGAATATTTAATGCTTGTGCCCAAAAATTAAATGGCAGATTTGTTTACAGAAGTGTTTTCCAAGAGATGCTTGGGCTACGCTCGGCAGCTGCCCTTATCGCTGGCGCTGGGCATACCTTGCGTGTCTGGGTGATTAATCGATTTGAACTGCTTTCTGCAAGACTCCTGCTTGTGAGGCAGGGGCGTGCTCCAGCATGGCAGAGGAGCCGTAAAACAACTGCTACAACAGATGGCTTCAGCTCTCGTCTTGGTTTGGTGTGCCCTGCCAAAACGGTGCCAGACGCGCACACTTGTGCAGGGCTTGGTGAATGAGGAATAATGCCAGAACATTTGTCAACTGAAAATGAAGGGGACTAATGTGCAGTAGGGACATAAAGTTAAATGGGGAGATATGGAGAATGAGGTGAAGGGGGAAAACTGCAGGTGTTTGGAGGAAACACCTGCTAATCCTTGAGGGGAAAGAAGTGGTGGCAAGAATGCTAAGGAGGCAAAGACTGAGAGGATTAGCTTGCAGGTTTCGTGGCTTGAGTGGAGAGGGGAGGTTGGCAGACCGTGCACTGACACTAACAGATGCCTGGGGCAGAAAGGAAGCAGGGGAGAGATGTGGCGTGCCAACTGTAACAGCCAAGAGGAGAAGAGGTGGTGGAACATGGAATAAATGCAAAGAAAATGATGCTAATGCTAAGGTGGTCTAGTATTACATTGGATTATGACTTTATGAGGCATATAGGTGGCAATTTGAAAAAGATCAGCAAACTCATAGTCAGGATCTGTGCAAAAACAGAATGCAGATTTTGCATGATAAAGACTAAACTCATTATCCTCCAGTTATGTTTTATGCAAGTATATTTTTAAAGTATTAAAAAGGCACTGTGTTTTTTTCAAACAATCTGAAAATCAGAGAGCTCTTTGTGTATTTTGATCAGTGTGTAACTGACAATTTAGCTAGTCTCAGCTGATGAGAAGCACATAGAAAAGACCTGTCACTTCCTTGTTCAGCATGCTTTGGTTTTGCTTTCTGCGCTGCAGCAACTTAATGGCTAAACATGTCTGTCAAGGCTTTCAAGTTAATGCATGGCCACAGAACAGATTATTTGGTTTTGAATCATTTTTGAAAAATCTGAGCAGCTCTGATGATGATAGAAGTAGCTCTCTTGTTTAACTGAGGTACCATAAAGACCTGTCCTCCTGGTAAATGTCATGTTCTGTCAAATTCGGCCATAAAATTAGAGTGCCAGGTTTAATACACATAGTTTTTTTCAGCCACTAGCAAAATCACTGTGAGCTCTCACAAAAGGCATCACTGAAACAGATAAAGTATTAATATAATCAGGTGAAGACTTCTTATGTTATGGATGAGAATAAAGGCAAATAAATCAGTGACTCAGCGAAGAGAGGAAACAAGCATTTGAGGATCATCATAGTCAGGCGCAGGATCTGGGTAAGGGGAAACAGTAGGTGTCAGGTTTGACATTAATGTTGGCACTTGTGTCCAGGCTAATCTAGGCTCTCTAGTGAAATTTTTCACATTGCGCTAAATGGCCTAAAAGGTACAAGATAGCCCTGGGCTACGCGTCTATCAGCAATGCAACAAACCTCTAGCAAAGATAGAGTTACGAGTTACGCAGCTGATTATATCTCCCAGGGAAGGATATACACCGTAACGCCAACAGCTGCTCTTTATAAACATAACTTTTTAATATTGCTGGGCTTGTTTCCAATTGCACGCGATGGCCTTCAGCAGGCTAACCTGAGCCACCAGGCTTACACCAAGGCAATGCCAAAAAGGGGGGCCACTGCCCTATTCCACGGTGTGCAGAGACGATACAACACTTAACCATTCTGTGGAAGATTTTAGGTTTATTGCCACTGCCAGCTGCATTATCCCAGTTTCTATTTCTGCACCGTTTTGGGAAGTGCCTTTGAAAGTAGTATAATATCATACTAGTTTTGCGAATGAAGGCTGAAGTCCTACTTAATATATCCTAAGAGCCTATTGTTTGCAATGTAGCGTGTGCAGACAGGTCGATTCTGGAGTGCCAGAGAACCTCTGCTTGAAACCATGTGCCCTCCACCCAGCATGAACCCCGAGGCAGAAGATGTAGAGAAAGGGCTATCACAGCCAATCTTAGGGCTTTTGGGGGAGGAAATGTGCTCGTGCCAGAAGGATCCTTCTAATGGCTGTGGAAGTCTGGGAAATTCTTAGTCCTCTAAGGGTTGGGGATTTTTTATATCATTATATTTTTCAGATCTTGTTCTCAGCAATGATCTCTCTCATAGTTTCTCCTCTAAGTGGGAAACCTGAGCCCCAGGGAACTTAATTTGATTTTTTTTAAGCGCTTGGCACTTGCAGCTCCTCTGTCTTTCAGTGGGACTTGCATGCACTTGCCAGGTTTGATAATGTGGATATGAGTGTCATGTCCAAGGTCACACAATGAATTAATGCCAAAGCTGAGATTATTATTACTTATTATGGGCGGACTAACAATTGCACCTATGCTTAAGGTAATCTACAGCTTCTATTACAAAAGTCTGCTTTAGTCTCTATACGTGCCAAAATAAAACCGCTTAGGCTGAAATTCCTTATCCGTACAAGCATCCTTGTACTTGAGGGCAGACGAAGCAGACTGGGCTCTTGCTTACTTAGTTTTGCTGGTGGCAATTCCCGACTCTCACTGCTGGGTTCATAGCACTGTACTTCTCTCAGATAACAGTTATCTCATGAGAAAATACCTCTCTCCCAAAAGGAGTCCTGAAAGTTTCTTTTGCGCATGTCCTTATACTCACTGGTGGAGTTAGGTACAGTGCAGTAAGGACATTATTTCAAGCCGGCAGGTAAGTGTGCAAATGGGGCATTGAAATTCGGTGTTGCTGGGATTGCTTCTCCCATCTGCTTTGAACTGTGGCAATCACTTGGATCCCTTTGTCACTGCAACCCACAAATAGTTATATCTTTGTTGTTAAGTGAAGCCTGCTTAGCTTTATCAAGACTTAGTTTGGTGGATTATGAGGGTAGATTTAGTTTTGGACTGAAGAAGTCTTAGCATGATCCAAAAACAGCAGCTATAGAGGAGTGAACGAGTATTTCAGCCAAAATGGGAAAGGGCAGAGGTGAGGCCATGAAACAGCTGCTAAGAGCAGTGGCCTTTTGTGAGCTGTAACATTTACTGGGCAGATAAATGGAGGAGTGAAGGAGAAATGATTCCTGTTTTTCCAACCTTGTCTGCACTCTGAAAATACATCCAGAGCTCCCTCTGGCTAAAGAGGCACCACCCAGTCCTCTCTTCACTCAGGGCATTTCAGTGCTGTGTCACTAGATTTGCAAAGTGAACCCTGAGATATGGGGCCATTAAGCAGGGGCAGAAAGGCAGCAGTGCAGACTGGGGGTTGGATTCATCTCCCTCAGTGTGAGTGGGACAGGAGATAGAGAGGGGCAGAAAGGGGAAAGCTCCCTAGGTTTTCCATGCAAAGTTTGGTTTTAGAGGTTTTGGAGAGTTGGGTGTCTGAATTTTGAGACTAAGGCTCATCTGCATAATCTACCTGAATGTAGTCTTTTTTGTGCTGGAGGGAGACCTCCTGCCCGTGCTCTGAGCCTCTACCAGCCCTGAGGCCTGGGGAGTGCAAGCTGCAGAGACTGGGCATAGGATGGACCAAACACCCTAAGCCCTTGGGTTCGGAAAGAGATGGAGAAAATCAAAGAAAGAAAAAAAATCCATCAAGGTCATTAAATATAGTTTGCTTCTGCCTCAGAGAGTCCTCAAAACAACACCTGTGGGAATTAAGGAAGTTGTTCTGGGGAATATATATTCCCAAACATGAACTATTAGCCATCACTGGAGGCAAAAAAATGGGCTAGGCTAACCTACATCTGGCTCTAGACAGGCATTTTTGTGGTACACTACACACAGCAAGGGCATCTCAGCTGAGTGAGGCACATTTCACATAACTACAGTCACCAGAAGTTAGCAGTCTGGTGTGAGTCATCTCCTCTCCCCCTGTAGTCAGCAGCAGGAGATAGGCACCTTAACCCACCAGAGAAAGCACACAGATAACCACTTACACTAAATGCCAGCTTTTGATGGCAAAAAGTAGGTGAGGTGAACTGCTGATGACAGCGCCCATGCAAAACACAGGGGTCACAGGGCTCCGAGCGTTTCAGCCTGCTCTCAAGCCTGTGTGTAGCTTTGCAGCGATGACATCTTCTTGGAGCCTCGGCTCAAAACACAGGGCAGGAGGGGAAGCCAGGCAGAGACAAGGCCCTTGGAAATCACACACGCTTTGCTGCTTCGTATGAAGGCATCTCCACCGCATCTGTGCTCCAGAACCTGGGCACGGTGGTGACAGTGAGGACAGCCGCCTGCTGGGAGGGAGATGGGGCTGGGGTCCTCCAGGTGCTCCTCCATCCCCAGGGGCCTGGAGATCACTGATGTCCCTAAGGCCACCACTGGAAGAGCCCAAACACTGCCTGTCACGAGCATTTTCACAGGTGTGGGAAGGCCTGAAGATGTGCAATGCTCCCGATGCCCTGTGTGCCCCTGGCAAAAGGCTGTGTACCTGTGGATTTGCATGGGGGTCAGTGTTTGTGCATGCTCTTCCTCCAGGCGTGGGGCAGCTGGGTTTGGGGTTTCATGGGCAAATGACTTATTTGGAAGGTACTGGTGTGACCTGTGGCTGTGAAGGGCAAGAAGAAGCAGGCAAGCTGATGGCTTGCTAGCACAGCCAAATCCCCAGTTCATAGCGGCAAATACTAATCCCATCTTCCTCACTGTGAGGGCCTGAGTGTAAAGTGTTTGCAAAATATTGACTACCAGCAAAATCTCCACAGGCTCCCTCTTCCCCTCTGGCTCTGCTGCTAAGTCTTTGGCAGTCAATATCATATGTGCAGAACCTACTTCTAAACCCCGCAAATTAGATTAAAGGCTCAACAACATCATAACGTGGTTTTAATCCCTGTGCTACCTACCATGAACACAGATGTCAGGACAGCAAGGTCAGATTCCCATGAATATCTGTCAGTAGAGCTGCTCTTTTAGAAAAGGCAATACCGGTGCAAGCTGGTGAGCTTTTGTTTGTTAAAGCTATCCTAAAGATTTACATCCTTCTTGATTCCCACTCTGGCATCTTCTGTAACTGGCAGATAATGGTGGGACAAATCCTGATTGTGAGGGATCAGTGACAAAACTTCTAACCTCAGCATAACAGATGGGTAACAGGACCTTGGTATGGTTTCCACAGGGGGCTGTGCTTTAAAGCTTGCAGCATTTCCTTTGTGTTTCAAAAGAACAGTTGGACTCGATTATTTTAAAGGTCTTGTCCAACCTAAATGATTCTAAAGCGGTTCTTTCTAGCACATGCACCTCCCATCGCCTTGGGGTAGAGAACTGGCTGAAATTCTTGCTTTGCTTCCTCCCCATGCCTTAGTCATGGAAGCAGCAGGGATGAATCCGGTGCCGCAGACCCATGGAGATGGCAAAGGGGCCCACTGTGCCACCACTGCTTTGGGCCACAGAGCTTCAGTCCCTGACCCTCTTTTTAAAGGGCTAAATTCCAATGCTGCTACAAAGCTAAGCAGCCTGGCAACATCCACAAGAATACCTCTCCTCCATTGTTAACCTGCCACCCCTCTGTATCTCAGAAGTGCTGGTGCCCTGAGCGTAGGGGCATTTTCCCGCCCTATCTCAGGGGAGCGGCTCAGCTGTTGTCCTCTGCGGGAAGCACAGGATCAGGCCCAGCAGCCTGATGTTGCTGATGCTTTAGCCTTCTGACAGCATCCTTTTTCAAGGAGCCCTCCTCTCCTCAGTGAGCATCATCAAAGAGTAAAGCAATACCTAAAACGAAACTGGGACAGTTTAATTAGAGGGACAGTGGGGGGCAACCAGGTTTACAGGATGTTTGCTTTTTTCAGAGAAAAGCAGTAATGTTTGCATTAACAGGTCTGTAATCCACCTTCTCAAGTAGTTAGATGAAGTGTGCTTGGAGGTCACATTTACCCCAAGCTGGTCACCAGTTGCTCAATGTTTACACCAGATCTAAATGTGCTCTGTAATCAGGCTGACACGTAGGGATTAAACATGTCATTAGTGCCCAGAACAGCCTGGACTGGAGCTGGGGACAACCATCTTTTATCCAGGTTGTTTCTACAACATCACCCGGACCTTTGAATCATGCAAATAAAAAAATTGGCTAACATGAAAAGGTTGAGGCTTTCCAGAGCTCTCCAAACATATGTCCTAACTACCACATTCTTGCTGCTTATGCAGCTTTTCATAACTGTTTATTGTTCTGGGAAATGAGAAAGGGCTGTTTACACAGTAGCTAAAGGAACATGTGGCAAAAGGCTGCTAGCTCTAGGATGAACAATATTTTCATCAGGAATCTGTGGGACATTTCTCTTATCTCCCTCACCTAAGTCTTTAGGCCACACTCCTCGCCCACGGCACTTGGAAGCTGGGCATTTCTGCATGGGCATAAGGAGGTGGGTGAAAGTCATTTGTTCCAGGAGACTTGACTCAGGCTTTCAAATCATATTGCTTGGCAGGGGCCAAGAACATGCTGTTATGAGCTTTCTTATGTTAGGATGAACCCTGCAGATGCCAACTTCTCATTGGTTTGGAGTTAAAACCATAAAACCTGACTGGGCTCCATGTCAAGCCATAAATCAATTTGTCATGTCAGAAAGCCTGGCACACAGTTTGTTAGTATCCAGTCCCCACGGCTTGACCCATGCTTGCTATCCAAACAAATATCTCAGAGACAAGCTGGGAGGTGACACTATCTTCTAGACTATTACTTTACCAGCACTCTGAAGAGAAGAGGGAGATGAAGGAAATGGGGGCTCTTCAGGACTGTGGAAGTAATAAATAAATCCAGCAAAGAAATTGAATTCCTCAGCAAATACTCCTGTTTCAGCCAGGAGGAGGAACAACAGGCAATCTCAATTTAACAGCACAGTACTTCTTCAGAGACGTATGCTGCTGTGTAATGGAGAGAGTAATTGGCCTGCATGTGGAGGCTGCCTGATGCTATTTCTTCACCTCCGTGTCTTAAAGAGAGGTTTTCCTTTTCCTCCCCTTAAAAACCACCTTAAAATAGTTCAGCTTTGGGTCAAGGGCCATGTCTCTGATGCAACTTTCTCTGCAGAAGTACACTGACATGCAGAGCTGAGCCCAGCATTGGCTATGAGGTGGACAGGTTGTAATCCCACCTCTGCACTGAGCCTTGCTTGGGCAGATTTTCCTCCAGAGCCAGCAAGGCACTGCCCAGAAGAGCTTTTTTCCACCTCGAATCTCTTGATTCTTACATCTATGAGCGTCCCCTTCACCCAGCATCACACCTGCATTGCAGTGGGAAGAAAGTCCTGAGCAGACAGCTTACTCCTGAGCTATGGCCCCACTGCCCACGCAGATTTATGTCGTGACCTCAGGCTAGCCTCTAAAGTTGCTGTCTTTTTTGATGTGAAATGGTAGCACTGGCACTACTTACCCCCACATGAGGTGGTGCAGGGATAAAATGAGGCAGGACATGAGGCACAGACTCCCCTGTAACAAGGCTGCACACCTGGAATGGACAGACGGACAGACAGACAAAGGGGAGTTGGAGTTTGTTACATGTGCAGAGCAGTCGACATTTCCTAGGGTGTTTCTGTCCACCCTGGAGTCCTGACAGAGAATCTGTTTGAGAAATCAGATTTGTTTATAGCTCAGCCAGAATATCACACCCTGAAATAATTCCGGCTCCTTGCAGTCCCTCACAGGACCTCCCTAGAGCAGGTGAGTGTATTTTAAGATCAGGCACTTCCAAACGGAGCAGAGCGAAGAGCCAGGGCTGCTCAGGAGCGCAGCAGCCCTTTCCATCAGTGGCCTCACGCCGCTCTAGCTATGAAGCCTTAAAAGGCTGGTAGCACAGAGGTGCTGCAGTCCTTATCTCCTGTGGATGGCTGGTACTTTGGAGATACTATATTTATAGCTCATCCAAAGCACGAATGCCTAACTGTCTAATTACTAAACACATAGTTTGGGCAATCCAATAAAGCAGCAAGTCTGTCCCCGTGTTCTCTCATTTGCAGACTCACAGAGGCAGCACCACCAAGCTGCAGCAAGGTAAGACAGTGACTTATTTTGGTTTTCACTGTCCTTTGGGCCCTTTTCTCCTTTTCACCCTCCCTTTGCAATAATTTCTCAGGGCTCTATGTAGACATCATGAAAGGAGCACTGCTTTCTTACAGAAAGAGTGGATCTTAAGATGTTTGTTCCCTTCTTGCTGCCAGGGCACACACAGAGCGTCTGTCTTTGTATTTTCAATCTGCTGTTGGGAACCAGGTGCTAACTAACAGCTGTTCTTTAGTTTCTGCACTAATAATACGCTGTCATGTTTTCATGTTCTCCAGGAACACAACCATGTCTAACTATAGACACTTTCCTGGTTTGAATAGCAAACTGAATGCCTTCAGGCAGAAAGCTTTTGATTAGTTTTTTTTTTTCCCCTCGATCAGCATTTTCTTCTTTATGATGAATATTTGGAAAATGAATAGATACTGAAAAAAAAAAAGAGGACAGAAGGAACATTTTACTTTTTTCCCCTCTTTCAGACCATTTCTTAATGACCATGAAAAAAAGAAAGGCAAATTACAGGTGATGCTTGCTGATTTCATGTTTAAACAATCACTTGTTATGGATTGCAGCAGCTGTGTGAAAAGGGAAAAGAAAGCGAAGCACTGGAACATAACTGGGTGTCAAAGCAGGAATTAGTCAGAAATAGCCTGTAAAATAGCATTAGCAATAACTGCCAAATGCCAATTATCAGGCTATTGTTATATTAAGTTACTTTTAACCTCATCTTATAAGAGCATTAATTTTCAAACGAAGCCAATAAAAGAAGACTTCTTTGGAAAAATAAGATTGTTTGTGCATGTGTGTACATTAGTTTGGATGCATTTACACACTTTTTTTAATATAAACCTTATTATAACAAAAGGCTTTTTAATCCAAGGATCACAAAGCATGATGCAAAGGTAAGAAATATTAATTTACTTTTAGCCTGCGAACTAAAGCTATCACATTTTGCACCAGTTTCTTTACTGTTCCATTATTTAGGAAATTAAATTAAAGAAGGCTTTTTTTCAAAATGCTGAATGGCCATTGCTCCACAGGCTTTGACAGGATCACAGGTCCCTGGCACCCCTGGGGAGTAAGACTCCTTAGACCTGACCCAAAGGCAAGGCTTGTAGGAAATGTCAGCACACTTCAAAGTGTTTGGGATTGGGCTCAGTCCCTAGATGAGGATTTCAAAGGCAAAAGGGTAGGTCCTTAGGTTGGTCCAAAGATGCTGGAGATCCACCAACTTCAGCTGAGAGGTGGGTGTTTACTTCAGGTTCTGATTGGGCTGGTGGACATGGAGAAGTTGGGTCTGGTCCCAGGGCTGTCTCTCGGGCTCTGTCATGGCAGTGGGTGGAATATGCCCAGCAATGCTCCCATGGGAGATTCGACCCTGGGGCCATGCCCAGATCATTACACACTCCTGGCCTCTGAAAGCAAGTGGCCACATCCAAAACGTGTCCTAGGGACAGGATTTGCTCCCAAGCCATGCCCAGGTGGGAGAGATCTAGCCAGCATAGATCTGACCAGCATAATTGACTGAGTCTCAGTGCCTGGGAGCGTCCTGTGATCCTGTTCAATTTATGAGTACAGACATGGCCTCTGAGGGTGCCCCTACATGTCCAACCTCACCCGTAATGGGGGACCCACTGCCATGGTGGATGTCCTCAGTTAATATGTCTTGTCTGGCTGAGCTCTCCAGGCTGATGCTGGTGAGGGCTGTGACCATCAGTGTAGATAGCACTGAGACAACACACTTAGGATCAAGCTTGCTCCACCTTTCGTGTAAAGAACAGCACATAATTTAAGTGGAAGAAAACAGGAATGTAAAATACCAAATCATCTACACACAAGCCTATCTTATCTGGAGGTTTACTGTCCCCACATGGATGTCTTGGAAGGTTTACCATCTTCAGACACCACAGCCAGTGCCTCCACATGTTTCTCTGTTCTCCAGCGGTAATGGTCTCACCACTAGACTCTCATCAGCTCTGTTCAGATCTGCACAGAGCTCCAATCTTCTGCTCCCCAGCACTGGTGAGATGAGTTTTGTAAGTTGGCTGGAGCCCAAAGGTAGCGTGTCCCACCAGAGACCACAGCACTGACTCTTAGCGGGCCACCAGCAGGAGCTGACTGCTGCCTTAGGTGGACCCACCACTCCGCCTGGTCTGTTCTTTCCAAGACCTTGTTATTAAGCTAAACTGTTGTGCCTCCACAGTAAATTGTGCAATAAAGAAATCATGTACAAAACTAATATTTTTTATAGAGTAGTCCCTCTTCTCCCATACTATAAATTTTCTCATGCCCTCAAATGCTTTGTCTATCATCCAAGCCTCAGCTAAAACAATAAAAAATAACCAAAATGTTCTGGTTGGGCACTTAGTGTTAAAGTATCACCACTGGTGTATTGACAGTAGTCCCTCTTAAAAACAAGAAGCAGAAGCAGCATTCCAAACATCTGTGCAGCAAAACTTTAGTTGTTTTGGGTTTTTTTTAAATATGCTGGCCAAAGATCTTTAGCTTGAAAAAATGCAGGAACACACATACTAATGCAGTGATTTTTCACTGGATTTGAATTTAAAAGTGAAATAAAACAAAAAGACCCAAAGCCTGTTCCCAAAGTGAACCCATTCTAAAGGCAGTCTTTCCAAAAATAATACTTTGTTCTTACCTAACATTTGAAAATATGATTAGTGGATGAATAACTTTACTTTTTCCCTTCCAAACAGCAAGCCACCAGAACAAGGCAGACCTTTGATTGCAGCTGGCAGGAGGCTGGGCGGGGGCAGACTCATTCAAACACTTCTTTAATACAGAAAATGTAAAAGGCCATTTTACAAGGAAGAAAACCAGTGAAGGAAGGGAATGTGAATACTGACTTGGGGGTGAAATCCTGGCCCCACTGAAATCAATGGGAGTTTTCTCAGAAACATCACTAATTTTAGCAAAGCTCAGATCTCCTCCTTTTCTTTCTAATAGTGCCAAAGTTGTGTAGATTTGCGCCACCAAAGTGCATTTTCACATTTTTCCTTACCAGTTTTCCTGTTCTGTAGCTGTGTATTGTCTAACCAGAGCACAGACACTCCGACACAGTTGGTTTTCAGTGAGATGAATTATTACTGGCTGCAATATTTTATCAGTGAGTACAGTTTCATGCTGATAAATCTCAGTCTGTTTCAACAATGTTCATCGTCTAACACTGATTAGCTTTAAGAAGCATAGGTCATATTACCCAAAGTCCTGGTCTTTCTGAAAGCAGTTGGAGCAATTCTGCCTGGTTTTGCTCAGTTCACTGTCACAAAAATGGAAGGAGCACTACCATACACATTTTAAAGGGATCCATCAACTTCCTAAAACTCAAAATGTTCCTGCTGCAGGTTGATTTACTGGCTACCGTTACCATGCCACCAAGAAGCAGTGAAACTGGAAGAGCTAGGAAAAAAAAAATTTTCACCCAATTTCACTTCATATTTTCAGTAACATTTTGTGTGAAGCCAGTTGTACAGGTTCTCTATTATAATAGTTTTTCCTGCTGCCTCTGTGAAACTTCCATATCACAACAAATGAGAAGAAAACTCTCCTTTAAAAAAAGGAAAATAAGTACACTATCAAACCACATTGTCATGGGAGTAGAATGGGCACAGAGGTGGGAACAGAAATTGTTTCACACACTTCACAAACAAAGCCTGTGGGCTTTCAGATCAGCATATTCCCTGCAAAGCTTAACGGATTTTCATCAGTCTCACTAGAAATTTGCATGCTTTCTGTTGGAGGGAAGTAGGTAACATTGACTACTGGTCCTTTTTAGTAGTCTGCAGCTAGGGGAGCAAAGCCCGGCATGCCTAGAGATTACCATACAAAACCAGGAATACCTACAATCCACAGATACCACCACACAGAAGCCCATTATTCTGTCATTTATCCTGTTTTTTAAATGCTGAGTATCCTAATTTCTCATGCATGAAGTCCATTGACTGCAACACCCCCACAGCCTCTTTGGGTGCAGAAGGCAGCAGAACACTCAAGGGGTTAGGACACCAATTTTAATAAGAAGAGAGAGATGTGCCAACACTGTATACCATGGCACTCCTGGTACAGAACAATAAAAGAGAGGAAGCTATCAGAATAAACTCTATTTGTTGTAGTTTTTAACTTCTGGGTGTAAGCCCCAGCTCAGGAATTCGCATGAGCCCAGGTTAAATACATTGTGTGTTATGTACTTGTATGGCCCACATTTCATATTGTTGAATATTTCTTCCCTCAACATCCTTTTAGGGGAGAAAAGTAGCACTTTTTCCTAATTCTGAAAGGAGAAGTGAGGGCCAGATCTGAGGGCAGACTCAAGTATTGAAGTGAAGTGAGGATTGGCAGGCTGTGGGACCCAGCTCAGGGCTGCAGTGACCCAGGGCTCCAAGAAATAAGTCTTGGAGAGAGACTCTCCCCTCTCTTCCTTTCATCTGCCTTAAAAATCTTCTAGACAACCTGAGCGACGTTGTGTTCAGTTCTGCTCAATTAAGCAAGGGGGAATATAGTGGCTGAATTCAGTTGTGTGAATTCTGCCTGGGCCTATCTGCTGCACTTTACATATCCAAGGTCAGGTGTCTGTCTGAACTAGACAGCTGGATTCCTTCTAGATTCAATGTGGAAAGAAAAGCACATCTATAGGGCAATTAATTTCATCCTCAATAGGTGTTTAACAAATCACCCCTTGCAAACACCTCTCTTTCTCCATCCACTACAGTGGGATCACGGGTGGCTTGTTTGGGTCAGCTAACATTTGGTCCGTTGAAACGAGGTGAGATGGATGCCACTATAGGTTATTTGCAAAGATAACACAAAGCATTTTGTTGATAAAGGAACAGACTTTGTTATCACAAGTCCCTGACTACTACCTGCAAACTCTCCCATCGTTCCTATTTTTATGAACTAGGGTGCTTTAGTAATGTAGACTCTGTAATAAGAACAGGGTTGTGCTTACTCCTCATCTTTCTCCTTGATCATTTTTACATCTTGTATTGGTTTTCCTGTATATTGATGTGTTCGGGGGCATTCTCTGGAGGCTATCCTGGTGATGTAGGAACTCTTGAACCTTGCTTCCAGGAGCAAAGTAGGACCCAGAGCACCAAAGGATCACATCAAATGAATGAAAAGTGCTTCTGGTGGAAACAAGAACCCATGTAGGAAGTGGAAATATTTTGTTAGGAATTTTTCTTCGCTTGGTGGGCCTGTAAGAGAGAGCAATAGTCTACAGAAATTACTTTGCCTCTCAAAACAAAAGGGTGTGAAAGAGTTTATTCAGGAGTGAAGGGTTATGAAAGAGTGTAGAAACTTAGGAGGTGGGACTGAACAGTGATGATTTTCTAGACCATCCATTCTCATCTGCAGGGAGAAAATGACACAAACCTATTTGAAAATTTGTAATGGCAATAGTCTTTTCAGACAACATTTCCTGAGAAAGTTTCAATCCAATGCACCTTTTTGTGCAAAGTTGAAGGTCTCTGAAAAATTGGAGATTGTAATGGAAATGTTAACAGTCCTTTGTAGAAATCTTCAATGGAAAGACAAGCTTTTGCATGAGGTTGGCTCTTTGCTGATTTGATGCTATGAGTTAGGCTTGTATTCCTAATTGCTGCTTCTGAAAAACATTCAGTGTGACTGTGGTAACAATGACAGTCAGTGAGCTAGGACACTGCTTGTCTCTCATTATAGACTGACCATTTGAAATAAGAAAAAAACCCAGAATTTTTTCTAATAGTGGAAAGTGCTTATGTAAGTTAGTTAGGCAATCAATGGGAAAATATTCGATCATTATAAATAACCTATTAGAAAACACAATTGGAACTTCTTATCAGGACTGATAAGGTCATTCATTTGTAAACTGTTTCACCCTTCATCTCATCAAATTCAGTAAAAGTTTTACTCTGAGCCTTCCAAGGCTGGCTGCAGAAACATTTATGAGCTTCATGGTAATAATGCTCACATTTCTTTGTAGACCACAACCTTAAATAAAGCCA
>VZTV01051753.1:0-10134 GCA_013400875.1 Anhinga rufa
AATGGCTCCAGGGAAGGAGACCATTTAACCACGAGTTAATTTGGTGTAGCCTTAAAAAGGAAGAATGTGCTCTGGAAGGTGTTTTTCTGAACTGCTCATAAGCAAAGGTTTTGCTTTAGCTATGGCTTACCATTGATGATTGTTTTACGGGAAAGGTTTAATGATACCGTCTTAGTACTTCTAACCTGGTATTGCTCGTTAAACAATGAAAACATTCAGGCATTCCAAAACCGTATTTACCGCGTGTTGATATGGACATCCTTGCAGCTGGTGGCTGACGTAGCTAACTTTCCATGTCTGTTTACAATTTCAGGAGCACGGAAGTCATGAGTACTGTCTCAGGTACACGAAGTACAACAATCACTTTTACTGTCCGACCTGGAACCAGCCAGCCGATCACACTGCAGAGCAGGTCCCCAGACTATGACAGTAGGACCTCAGGAGCAAGACATGCTCCAAGCCCTGTGGTTTCACCAACAGAGATTAATAAAGACATCATGCCTGCTCCTCTGACTGCTTCTGCTTCAGTTTCATCTCCTTCTCCAACTTTGTCCGATGTATTTAGCCTACCCAGCCAGCCCCCTTCTGGGGACTTATTTGGCTTGACCACAGGGCGCAGCAGGTCTCCTTCTCCCTCAATATTACAACAGCCAATCTCAAATAAGCCTTTTACAACTAAGCCTGTCCACCTGTGGACTAAACCAGATGTGGCAGATTGGTTGGAAAGTCTAAACTTAGGTGAACATAAAGAAACATTTATGGACAATGAAATAGATGGCACTCATTTACCAAATCTACAAAAGGAAGATCTGATAGACCTTGGAGTGACTAGAGTTGGGCACAGAATGAACATAGAAAGAGCTTTGAAACAGCTGCTGGACAGATAAGAATAGCTATTTTGCCTCACAAACTTCTGTTGATAACTAGAGATGGGCTGGTACTGAAATACCCCAAATGCCTTGTCTGTCTGCGAGTGCCAGCAAAATTGGGGGGGAGGGGGAAAACAGTTTAATTCCTGGTACTCAGGTAATGCAGACTGTATGCTACATGCCCAAACATAAATCTAAATATGTTACACGAGTGGGGCCATTTTATTTCAAAGTTGTGGGGAGATTCGATAGAGAGAGAGAAAATTGTTAACTTCAAAAATATTATCTCTTGATAATGCCCTTCTGCTGGAACCGTTGCATTCCTCTTTTCTTTCAATTTAAAATTGCAAGCATTTCATTTTTTTTTACTGAAAAGCACTATATTCTCTTCTTGACAGTCAGTCTCCGAGCAGGCTTTCTTCCCCAACCCTTGGTTCATTTTAAGAGGACAGATTGCTTCATTACCATTCAAACCCATTTTTATTAGTCGCAGAGGTACAATATTAAGACGGGGAGAGGAGTTCATATTACTGGTTTTTATTGGTTTAGCGCCCTGACTTGTTGGCAGTGAAGCTGGTTGTTCTGCTGGAATTAGTTCGAAGGTAACCTTGCTCTGTTTTACCTGGTATTTCTTTATTTCTGCAGTTATACTTAGCACTCTTCCAAGGTGACAGAACAAGTTCAATACATGCTCCATTGGCTTGGCCTGTAAGACGATGCAGACGTTGCGTAAAAACCGAGGAGGAATGAATGCACACTTAGAGGTACAACAAAATGAAGCTAGTTTGAACCTGAGACCCCCAGTTTTCAACCAGCTAAACTACTGCTAAGTCGCAATATGAACTCGACGAGCCAGTAAAAATTCAGGGTTATGTACAGGCGCATCTTTTGGACTTCAGAGTCAGGTACTCGAATACGCTGAACCCTGAGAGATGCTGTTTAATTCAGTGAGTGGTAAGTGCTTAGCTATTTTGAACATCGGGCCAAGAAGAAGAATAAGATAGATGAATGCTCCCACTGAAGTCGGTGGGAAGGTTGCCAGTATTTAAAGTGAGAGGGGGATTTCAGCCTGGTAGCAGAAATGGCAATGTTCCAGCTTGTTAAAAAGAAAGGAAAAAGGTAGAAAGGTAACGCCGAGATGGAAAGAGGCATATAGTGTCGCGGAATGCACGCGTTCCACGGGCCAGGAGAAGTGGGTAGCGATCCAGTTTCTCATTTTTATCGCTGTTAACAGGCATTGGCTTCCCGACCAGGACGGCAGACTGGGCGCTTCAGGGGCAGCTGGGCGCTGCCCGGCAGCCTCCAGTGATTTCTTTGCACGGCTGTTAGTGAGGTCGCGGGAGAGGCGCGAGCACCCTGCTAGAAACCGGGCGCCGGGGCTGAGCGTGGACTGGGTGCTGGGGTGATAGAGCTTGAGAGCTTTCCGGGAGACGTCAGTCAGCAGGGGGAAACACACGGGGTTGGTTAATCTGACTTTTTTTTTCTTTTTTTTTTTTAAAGTTAACAAGTCTCTCTCTGCATGTTTGAACTCCCCTTGTAATTAACACCTCTTAATATCTGTGAGTTTTGTAGGTCTTTATTAACATGACATTCAAGATGTTCACGGTGGGTAAATTGTGTGTGGATGGCTAGACTGCCTACCTACCATACTTTCAGGTTCCCTTACATTTTGCAAGGTACCTGAGCTTTCTTTCCTTGATATGGTCCTTGATATGGTCCAGCCTATCTCTAATTTTTTTATTGTGATTATTTTTGCTCACGAACAAGTGTCTAATTAGGTCTGCAACAGCCCTAGTATGAGTACATAAAGTTTAGCATTTTAAATATCTTTCTTTACTGCAAGTTTAAATAGTTGTACAGATAGTTTATAAGCACAATATTTTAAGAAAATAAGTGGCTGGTCTACTGGGCAGCCTTTGTGCCACTTCAGTGCTAGAAAGTTAAAAACAAAAAAAAAAAAAAAAAACTTTTGTGGTTTACTACTATTTCTGGGGAATAATTATAAAGTCTTGACCTTTTTAAAATAAACCTCATTTGGATGCATCTGAACCAGCAGAGCTGTGTTATATTTTCTATCTTTGCTAGAACTTCTACAAAGGAGGATGAATATTTCTTCAAAAGTGGTTATAGTTACCAACGCATTGGATACTCGTAAAAAGCAACTTACTTATTTAGCCTCCTGCCCCCTTTACGGAACAGCAAATCTTTTGACTTAACATCTGTTACTACGTTATATTTGTATTTGAAAGTTCCAAGTAACCTTGTAATAAAAACCAAGTACTAAGGCATTTTACTTCCAAGAGTACTGAATTTTTCCATAGGCGTTGTAGGAAACGGCAGTTTCATTCAGATAGTCGATACAGGCAACTTGAGGCCATCAAATACTTTAAGAAGTGTAAAAATGGTAATTTTAGCCATCATTGTCTTCCATTTGGTGATACGACAGAATTCAGTAAATAAACCACTAATGCCATGCTCTTTTTTTTATTTCTTTGGGTACAGTTGATATTACCTCTATAATATGTGCCAGAAAATACATTAGACAATACGGTAGTAAAAGAAAATGTAGAAGTTGACTTTTAAGCTGCTTTTTAATCACAACCTTCTTGTTGAATTTACGTTGAACAAGTGCTGACATACACGGTAAATTACAGTTGACGGTAATCCCTTTCTTACACAGGTGTGTTTCTTGCTCGTGCATCTTTTCAGGTACTGAAAGAATAGGTACAATATAATTAGTAGAAAAAGAGGTTTAACACATTAAAGAGCTAACGAAATAGTTTATTTTTACATTGTGTCTTACAAAGTAAAGGTAAGGAGACCTGAGAGGACCTGCTTTCACCAATAAAATACGCCTCTGCCAAGATGAATTGGTCTCTAGCTCTGTGATGTTTTTGCTACGGAAAGCAATAGTAACAGATACGACGTTGCCTCTGAGTATTTTCATCGGTCTGGAAGTGGTGGGGGGAGGAGAGAAGACCCATTTATTTCATGCTACTATGATAGTGAAAAACAAGTTGTTAGAGATCTATGAAATACGTTACGATATTCTGGGTTTTAGGATCAACTTTTGTTTATATACTGTAATTTAAATAAATTGCATTTACATGCCTAGTTTCTGTAATATTTGTGTATACAATACCAAAATCTTACAAGATGTAAATTGTGTATAACTGCACAGACTCCTGTCCCTAGGTGTCTGAGAACATTTTAAGTTTAGTTCATATATTATAAAATGACTAGATGTGACTGTTGATTTACAGAATTTACATATCACAAAAGTTAATTATTTGTGGTACTTAAGTTAATAAAAATAGTGATTTATTTTTTTTTCCTCAGTTCTTAAAAAGCATTACCCAGTTGATCTGGCGATGATTATGTGTATGAGCCACAAATATTGATAATTTTTCCATTACATTTTTTCTTTTCTTTTCTAGATATTAATATGTTTCTCGCTATAGTTTGTGTAACAACTTGTGTTCACGTTATCTATGTTGCTGTAATTTTTGTGCTTTAATTCCTCTTATTTCGACTGATTAAAAAAATCAAGCTCCTGTAACTTGCACTTTTCCCCAATCCTTAATACTCTTGTATGGCAACCAAAATTACTGTAAGAAATAAATATAATATTGCACTAAGGTTGTGGTTCTGATTGCAAACAGAGAACACTGTCTGAATTTTTATTAAAAGAAAAAAAAAAGTTGCCAAAAACCCCCTTGCAATCTGATGTTACTGAAAGTGCATAAAATGCTTTAACAAAATGTAGCTAGAATTAAGGCAAAAGAATTCATTTATTGTTGGGAAAAACACTTCCTTTTTATTTCTTCTTTTTGGTTAAAGCATTCTTTATGCCGAACGTTAGCTCATGTACTGAATTTCCGATTCGTGTGTGAAATTTGAAAAAGCAGAACTTTTCAGCAAGAGGTAGAAAAATCCCTATATTTGCCTTAAGGTGGATTTCAGATAATCACGGAACAGGGTTTTTTCCCTTGGCGGAGCGTGCGTGGGGGAACGCGCGCTCTGCCCTTGGCGCTACCGGTCGCGTCAGGCACTCCATCGCGGAGCTGTTCTGCCGTTTGTTAAGGCACTGGAAAGCCTGGGGCGGGCGGGCTGGAGTTCGTGGAGGGCAGAGCAGCTTTACGGAGGAGAAAAGGAAGCGGTGCTCCTCGTCAGACTGTGTGCATCCTGTGACTAACAAACCAGTGTACCGGCTGGGTGTGTTTGTACTGTGAACAAACAGGGCTGCAGCTGGGGAAGAAAAAAAAGAAAACAATTCACATCTTCGTTTGGCTTAATCTAAACATTTGGTTTTCTGTCTTCAAATGGTGATGCAATGAAGAATATTTTTTATTTTTATTTTCTAAGATATTGGAATAAACGCCTAGAACTGTTGCCGCTGGGTTTCATATGTTCCTTCACTATTATCCTCTTCTCAGATGTTGTTCTAGTTCATCGTTTTTGGAGTTACCTATTATTTCTCTCATATTTTTCCAACAACAATGACTTGGCAGCTTTGTTTTGTTAAAAACGATAGAATTAAAAAAAAAAACGAACGGCCTATTTTTAGATTCCAGGTATTGTGGCGATGCAGCGATAACCATCTGTGTATCTAAATAAAGCCAGGTATTTACAGTGCAAAACAAAGAGCGCTTTGCAATTGTCAATGCTTTGTTGGTCAAAGAAATGAGAAGATTGGATCATGGCTGTTGTAGCGTACATTGTATCAACGTGTTGTGTTCCGTTTCGTTCTTGGGTTTCTGTGGGTTTCTGCATTCCGTGGTCTGTCGTTCCTTTCGTCCAAAACCATGAAAAAACGCCCCGGTAGCTATGATGGGCCGTCCAGAGTAGCACGATTGTAACAATACTTCGGAACATGCGGTTTTAAAACAAACAAATGTACGTGCCTTATGATTTTCAGCGTGGATCAACTACACTGTATTTAACATAAAGAGCTTTATCTTCAAGGTATTACAGTACCTGACAAAAAGAGCTTGTAGTGCTGTTTGTTGAAGCGAGAAGTCCGTGTCGCTGCGTGAGGAAAAATGGTTAGAAAAAATGAAATTATTTACATCTTCTTTCAAAACATTTTTGGCATTACGAGACTGATTTGAAGTCCGCTCTTCAAATGAAGGAAATGAGCGGGAGAGAAAATGAAACGAGACTGTTATTTTGGGTTCCGTTTACTGCCGTAAATACTTGCTTGGTTATTCGCGTAGTCGACATGTACTGTATTTCACAGACAAGGTAACAATAATAAATAAATCAAGTGGACTTACGCTTTTAAGTCTGAAACAAACTGGTTCTATAACGCTGACACCTAGTGGAAGTTGATGGAGATAGTCTCAGAGCAATATAAGATCTTTTAAAAAAAATGTATTTATTTTAAACAATTGTCATTCTTTCTACAAGAAGTCATTTTAGCAAATTTTTTATTATTGTGAGTTGGCCTGAATATTTAAGTCAGAAAAAAAGGCTGACTGTATAATTACACCAATTATACACTGAATGAGAAATCTTTAAAGAACTGTAAAGTGTTTTCTAGTTTATCTGTGGTTACGTTTTATCAAATTTATGTTTTAAATGTTAGCATCTCCATCTGATCCTTCATCTGCATCAAGCATGTTTTTTAATGAGAATATAGTTTTTGTCTCCAGTGCTGCAAATCTTGGACTGTTTGGAACAATTTCAAGCCTTGCAGCCTGCTGAACAGCGGATATTTCAGATCCAAACTGCAAGAGAGTGCAAGGCTTTGGGGTCAGGAATTAGTTCAGAGCAGCTGGTGGGTCGTTTCCCGGACGTACTTGCAGAACTGAAGTTTGGTTTCTCAAGTAAAATTTAAGTTTTTCCTCAGGACTAATGCTAGAAGGAATACGTGCACGTGTGTGTGAGTTCTTGTATGCTTTTAATGTAAAGGTTCTTGGACAGCATTAGAAACTAATGTACAAATAGGACACCCGTGTTGCATGTGCTTAAAGATGTATTGGAATAAATGTTGCAGTGTACCTTTTTGCTTTGAAAATCTGAAGAGAATACAATATACAGAAATCTCAAAATGTAATTCATGTTTTAATGGGTTATTTTCCACGGATATTTTTGCATTATCTAATTGTCTCTAGTCGCCTAGCTTCCTTATATACTTAAAAGCCATTTAAAGCCAACATCTTGTAACTCCTGAAAAAAAAAAAAAAGCCTTGGAACAGCTGAAATTGAGGTTCAGGGAGAGGAGAAAACCTCTCTGCTGCACAGCCTTCTGAAACCTTTGACTCGTTTTCCTTGAGGATGCTCTTCTTCAAAACAAATCCCGAGGGAAGCGTTGCCGCATTACCGCGATGTAAAGAATTCACAGCTCCCTAAACGGGCGCTCAGGTGTCCGTAATGAATTCCGTGGCCTGCCAAGCCCGGTACTCCCTGCCCAACCTGCCCCCTAGAAAATACCTAGTGAGGCACCCTTGTCACCGTGTCAGTCATGTCTCATTGTGTTTTGACCTTGTCGGTGCATCTCGAGGACTCATTTCAGGCTGATCTCAGACCTTTTAAGGCGCGCAGTGGTGAAGTCGAGGTGAGCGCTCCAAATCCCTCGTCAGGAGAACAGATAGGAAGGTGCCTGAAACACAGTTTGAAGTGTCGTTTACTTATTAGCCCACACACAGCGTTGAAAAATTAACAAAAATAACTTCTTTTATATCTGAACATCGTCCAATTTGAGCTCTGAGTCCAGTTGTGCACAAAATAATATTGGGATCAGAATTGGATGTTTTCTTCAAGCCGTGCCGCGTCCCCTCTTCTCCATTTCCCCTGTCTCAGCAATTTTCTTTCTTTACAAAGCAGCGGCTGTTAGTTTTAACGTGTACAACATTCTGTAGGTCTATTTAATTCACCTGTAAGACTTCCTAGTGACGCAGAAACAGATTACATGCTGTACACGTCACCTGAGGTCAGCTGAAATCTCCAATAATGCTAATTTTCTGCGTTACAGAGCGGACCTGAAACAAGGGTAGGTGACTTCCAGAAGATACTTGGCAATTTTTAGAAAAGAAGTTTTCTTTCAGAGAAAGAATTCTTCCCGCGCTAGGTGTATCCAGAGCAGCCCTTTTACTCACCATCCCTTTAGGCTATCGCTTCTGCGCGTGTCCTCGCTCAGGCGGGCGTTCTCATACCGCCTTAGTACTGTTAGGCAATCTTCAGCCCTTTAAAGAGTCTAACACCTTTAGAGGTCTAAGATTAGACCTAACGCTGTGTGTATCAACTGTTTGTGCTGATGACAAGGCTGCTTTATTCACAGGGAAGATCAGGGTAACGTATTACACACGTGAAAGGCCAGTGCAACGGCAACAGGGAACGTTTGCTTGTGCAAAAATGCACCAAGCGGCAATTGTCGCCGCGAGTCCGTAGGACTAACGTGTCGGGGGAACCAGATTCCTTCAGAAAGGAGGAGAAAAACTTTGTCTTGCTAAAGACACACACGCTGCGGAGCCGTGAAAAAGGCACGGTGTTTTCAACAAGAAATAAGGACTTATTCATATGAGTGGGCTGAAGGGCGTTCACAGGAGCTCATCTGCAGCGGGTACCATCGGGATAGGTGCGGGAGCCAGCTGCTAGAGAGGTGCTGTGACTGGGGGCTTACGGCAGGTTTTAAATTACTCGGTCTATTTAACCAAGCAAATAGAAGGCTGCGATGAGATGCCTGCTTTTCCCACTCACATGAGTGGGTGAACAGCCAGGAGAGGGATCTTTAACTAACAGGGACGTTGGCGCTAGAAGAACATTACCAATTGGCGATGAATAAATTCAGATTGGAAGAAAGCCCTAACTGAGAAGCGTGGGGCTGCGGAATAGTCTCCTACAAGGAATAGCGTGGGAGTTCATGATCCCAAGTGCTGAAAGGTCATAAATTCAGGAGAAGTCCTGTATTTATTTCTCACAGTTTACCCCGGGGCGCCTTCTGTGCAAACTGTTGGGCCGAAGCCACGGGCTGAGCTGGGAGAAAGAGGGTGGTGGGAGCCCAGCCTACCCCGGGGCACCCCCGTTGGTTGGGAGGCTGGATGGAGGCTCTAAACCAGCGTTTCCCCGCTGGACTGAGGTGTTGGCGCTGCGCGGTGAGGGGTGGCACCTTCCGCGTGAAGCCCTTCTTTTGAGGGATTGCAAATCGTTTGGCCCAGCTTGGCAGAGGAGAGGCTGCGAAGGCTCAGAGGACGAGTCACTCATCAGAGCGCAGGGTGGGACACGAGGGATCGGCAGCCGGGAAGGTCGGCTGTCAAAGACGGCTACACCTGCTACAGGAGATGGTTCCATGTTTTACATTAAAAAATAATGATTAATACCAAAGCGTTAGATGAAGCACTGGAGCCGAGAAACAAAACCTAGGCTATGCATCCAAGGGTTGCAAAACCTAACGCTAGGCTGCAGCGTTAATACATTTCAGGGGAGAGGGGCCGCGTACTGGCAATGGTTCGATCAGGAAAGACAAAATCCTGCAACCTCTACACAGCAGCGCGTCCCCTTGTTAGCAAAAACCTGCGACTCATTAGGGAATAAATTCAAGATTACGCAATTCAGGGATGAAGAATCCAGCCCGGTGTTGCTGTTAGTGAGGGCCGTGCCAGCTGCTCCTCACCTTCAGGTTTTGTTTGTTTTCGTGGGTTGTCTTGCTCTTTTTTTTTAAAAAAAGAAAGAAATAAAACAGCCAAAGACCATTGGCTTGAGCTGGGCATCGCTCACACCCTGTCCACTGTAGCTGGGAGTTTTTACGAGTGTTACATCACAGCTGACGTCATATCCCAGAGCTCTGTGAAAAATAAAAGCCAGGAAAGCAAGCACCGGGTTTTGTATTACCTGAATTAAAGAGAAACAGATTTAAGTTGTTCTTGACAGATGTCGTTAGGCGGCTCTGTGGACACGCCGCTGTTCTCGCACGTCCCTCTGTACCAGGGTGCCTCAGGCTGTCAGGACAGACCGAGGGTGCGCTAACCCCCTCACCCAGGGAAGGGCAGGGGTCTCCTGGGAGGCTGCGCCCGGGCGTCGGGGTGCAGCGCCACAGGGGCGCCCAGCTAGACGCGGCGCCGTGCTCCTTTATTGCGTTAAAGCAGCTGAGCCAGCCGGTCTCTCTGCAAGATGCGCTTCCCGTTACGTGGAAGTGACTGAAATTCGAAGTGATGGTGCAGCACCTGGTGAGGCCTGACCCACCACAAACTCCCTTACCAGCATCCTGCTAACGGGAACATAAACTGTGAGAAGCAGAGGCATTTCAACAACACCACCCCCCCCC
>VZTV01051757.1:8268-47743 GCA_013400875.1 Anhinga rufa
TTTGCTAATCCTCCCAGTGGATGCCTGTGGTTTATACTGGATCAAGCGCACAGAAAGTCAAGTGTATTTCAGCAGTAAATGTATAGAAGGAGCGGGCTTGATTCCCGCTGCTCCGTAATGAGGTTTACGGCTCTCGGGGTGGGCTCGGTTTGGTACAGCCTCGGGAGCCTCCGCACCTCGCTCCATCACCTCCGCTCTCCATCCAGAACCCTGAATTTAGTGTGTAGCCGGGCAAACCGGAGCAGATCTGATTGCTGCTGCTTGCAACCGCAGCAGTAATTAAATCACCTCTTAGTGATTTAGTGCACCTCATGTCCCTGTTGAACTATACAGGAAACTATTGCTCTTAAGTGTTCTTCAAGAGTGTTGGGAGGACCCGGACAGCCCGGCAGCAGGAACAGCTGCTCCGTTCCTGGTGCTGTTGTGGATAATCCTGTTGGATTTAGGTGAAGCCTGCGTTGCTGGAAAGTGAGCTTTACCGTGCTCCCAGGACCTTGGTGAGGGGGAGAAGAGCTGGTAAGTGGGTTTTTTTCAGTGCACTTGAAAAAGATCTGGAAAATGCACCAAAACGAGCGTACCTGCATAGCCGTACGTGGATGGTGCAAGAGGCAGATGGATCCCTCCTGGTTTTGTGGGATGGGCTGTGCGCTGCGTCAAACAGCTCAACGTCAAAACTGGTCTCATGTGTTTCGGGGTTCGGCGTTAGTGCAGCGATTCAAAACACATTAGGAAAGGCTGCACGCTGCTTTTTCAAATTCTTCAGAGCTTTGCTTTCTTTGGCTTGGTTTGCCGTAAGGAGACGCGTGCGATGGCGCCGTGCTGATCACAAGAATAGTCATGTTTGTGCCCTTATCTGTATTTTGAGCTTCCCGATGCTCAGCTCCGTTAGCAGCAGGGTCGGGGGGATTTGGCCATTTCCAGATCTGCTGAGGCTCGTGCTCACAGCCCCAGCTCAGACCAGGGCAGGCGCAGAGATGCTGCCATCGCTCACAGCCTCTCGCTCTGCTTCCCATTAGTAGGTAGATACAAATACAAGTGGAGCTGTTTGTGTTACTGAAATAATTGTGGAAACATTATCTGGGTGGGATAATTTAATTCCAGATGCTTTAACGTTAATAGCTTGGCTTAAGTTACATAAAGAAGCAGCATTTTTCGTCTTTTTATATCCAGAAAACATACGCTCAAGTGTCCCTGGCTTCCCTAGTAGCAATTCCAGGATATGTATTGCTTAAAATGGAAATGAGCAGAATACTAGCGACCTGCTGGCTCGGTTTGGAGAAGGTTCGCATGCAACACGAGTCTCTGAGGGGCCACCAGGTAGGATAGCGGTGCTCTGGGAGAAGGAGGAGAGTAGCACCCATGGGTGCTGGTGCTGGCTCTGCCCTGGTCACCTGCGGGGAGCAGATGCTTCCTGAGCATCCTCTGCAGCTGCCCTGGGGTTGGGGGCCGCCGTGTTTTGCTGGGTTTCAGAGCCAGAAGGGTCAGAGCCCCCTCCTGCTGCGTTTGATGCCACTGTTAAGGCTGAGTGGCAGAGAGAGGAAAGGGGGAGAAGAATACGAAGAAGATCCTTGCAAAGCATCAGAAATTACGTGTGTATTTTGCTCTCAGCCCAGACGCTGCTTTTGTCTAGTCAACCAGAAAAACATCTGCGTTTTGTTGTTCCAACCAGCCCACCAGCAAACCGCTGCCCGGTCATCGCTGTTTGTCCATGCAGCCGTGGTTTTCTTCTGCACAGAAGTTGTACAGATGAACCCTGCTGTGAAATGGTGCCCGTCCTCTCCTCCACCTCGGGAAGGCGGACGCTGCTTTGCAACTTCCCAACGCTGCACCCCAGCGCTTGTTTACCAGGTCCCTTCCTCCGGTCTACATCGAAATAATTTTCTGGGCACTGAGTCAGAGTTGAGACTTAAATAATTCATTTGTTGAGCTAAATCTCGGTGAGATTTAGGCTGGAATATAAACGTGAGAAAGCCAGGGACATCAGCGCTCTGGTCTTTATCTAGTCCGCTGAGTATCAGGCTTTTTATATGGTGATAAACAGCTCAGAAACGAAATTGGAAAAGCTGTCTGGTTTTAACAAGATGGCTGTTTAGTGCCTCCTGTTCACTTGTTTTCCTCTTTTTATCACATCAAAGAGGAGTGAATCACTTTCTCCTTAGAGGATTACATTATTCCAGAGGCCTGGAAGGACCCACTCTGGTTACCGGCTGTTGCTGGAGGAGATATTACACGGAGAGGGGAAAATGGAGCATTTTTCTTATTGCACCTGTCAATTGTAATTTGGAGCTTCAGTTGCATCTCTGTAAAACCTCCAGGACCTGCCGGTATAAATCCTCAACCACCAGCAGCACGTGAGGGGCCACCCTACCCCATCCTTGACATTTTGCACAGAAATGGGATTGCCGCAGGGGGATTTGCAAACCCAAACAGCGAGACCCCGGACAGTCCCGGAGCCAAGAGGAGTTTCCCAACCGGGGCCGGTGGGCTGCGCCCTGCGGAGCTGCGCAGCACCCGGTCGCTGTGGTCGCTGAGGGTGTTTTAAAAGCTGATAACGATCATTTATAATCTTCACTGCTTGGAAGGTGTCCAGCGGCTGGGGTTCAGCTGGGAAAAACAACAGCTGAAGGGATGGTGGGTGTAGCTGAGCTGCGCTGTCCTGGGCTGGTCCCTGCCTGGCAGAGGACACCAGGGTCCCCGACACATCCCTGGGTTCTTGGTGCCTCCCGGGGTCCCTGACACATCTCCAGCATAGGAGGGGTGGGTTGTGCAGCCTGCGCAGCCACCCAGGCATTGCAGCCACCCAGGCATTACGTCACCCGCAGCCACACTCACTGGCTGCTGGTACCCGGAGGGCAGGACACCGCTGCAAGCAGCGTTAACCCCTTCCTGAGCATCCCGAGTGCCGCTTGGGTAGCGCAAAGGGGCTTTCATGGGGCTGAGCATTGGCCACCGGCGGTTGGGGGGTGCCTTCTGGGCACGGGTGCTCCTGTTACAGGAGCTTGGTGGATCCTCCTGGGGCCAAATCCAGCTGCTTTGTTCTCCCAAAACAGCAGCAAGAAGCCGAACGAGAGCTTCAGAGCTGAACCGAGTGTTTACTACCTGCATAGGTTTGTAGGGCAAGTGGTTTAGTGAAGGTTTATGTCATACCAGGGGGTAGTGTCAGCCCAGCCATCCATCACGCCCATGAGCAGCAGTGGTGATGAAACCATCAACTATTTTTGCTAGAAATGTGCTTCTTACAGCCCCTGACATAAGGATAGCCTATGAACGGACCCACCTTTGACCCTCGGGCTGAGCCGTGCTCCCGCAGCTGCTCCGTTATGTACATAAGAATTTCTGCGGATTTGCAAAGGCTGTTGCCAAATCTTGAGGGGGTTTGGCTCCGACAGCCAATAAGGAAATACTGCAAATTCTTACTTTTCTGCACAAAGCGGTCCCAGCAGTGCCGACTAAAAACGGGGCTTTAATTCTGCTGGCGTTCGTATTTGTTTTCGAATAAAAGGGTTTTGTGCCAGTGGCCTGCCCAGTGTCACCACTCTCCTCCCTGGGACCAGCCGCCTCCAGCCCTTCCTCTGCTCCATCACGCAGGAGGACGCGTTGGCGGGCGCTCGGTACCCATGGTCCTTCCCGCAGGGTTCCGAGTCTCTGGTTTCAGGTCTTCTGCCAGTGGCTTGTGCCAGGGGTGGCAGCAGGGTGCCCGCAGGGCTGTGAGCTCTTGAGCTGGTAACTGGGAGCCCGATGTTACCTGGAGCATCTTCAGTCGAGGAGGGGAGCGGTGAAGCGCCCAGGCACCCATTAGCACCAAGACCTGGATCCTAAAGATGCTTTTAGGCTCATCTAGCCGCTCCAGCCAGCTTGCATGCCGGTCTAAACACCAGGCCAGTTAATTTAAAACCTAACTCATTTACAGTCTTCTTGGTGTTCCCTTTCTTCTTTGAACCCAGCTTTGGGAGTACAGTTTTTGGCTTATGGTTTTACAGACTTCAATAGAAACCATAAAAGTGGAATAAGTAGGTTTAACATGGTCGGTAAATCTGGGCCTGGGTGCACTGAGGGTCACAAATTCCTGTTTGTGGGTTGCAGCTCATTACCATGACTGTCCACCACCATCTGCAATCCCATCCTTCGCCCTCATGCCGCCAGGCTCTTTTTGTAACATCTTAAATTCGGCTCCGCTGTCGAGGAGCAATAGCACCTACAAAATCTATTAGCTTAAGTTCATAAGAAGATTGGGCATCTGGTCTGAATGGCCTGCTAGATGCTATTTTAAAAAACAGAAACTAAAAATCATCCCTTTAAATTGCCTTTTTAAAGTCGTCGTGTGCCACAGGAGAATTCCCCCGCGAGCAGAGCTGGCGGCAAGAACAGAATCGGCATCCGCTGAAGGTTGCTGGCAGAGTTATCTTTCCACTGACTTTCCTAAGCTGATTTATTTATGGACACTGGACAAGACTAATTTAGACTGGCATGTAGGTAAAGAAAAGATGACTGACTAAAGCCTTCCTTGTAATAAAATTATTTTCAGAAGAGAAACACTATGCAGGATTAATTATTTCTCTCTAGTATATTAAAAGGGAGCATATAGAAAAAAATGCCTTCTCCCTTCAGCCAAGCGAAGCATTCAGTTTACAGAGATGAGATTAACCATGGGAATTTGCTGAGTATATTTTATTACCACATAATCTTCTCCAGAGATAGCTGTGATCCTCAAGAGGGTTGGGGTCCACTTACTCCTTTTCTTCAAGTGCCCTTGAGACCCACTTTCAGACTAATGGCCTCAGGTTTGTTGTGCTTTTCAGGCTGATCCCAATTTTCAGCCCTTTGTTTAAATAAGCCCTTGATTGATACAGATATTTTTTTTAAATGCCATGTCTCCGGCTGGATGGATAAATGAAGGAGCAAATGCTCCTCCAGAGTAATTGGGCTTCTGCAAATGGTTCAGCACTTGGTGGAGGCTTTGCCTCCGTGATGCTTTGCCGTGGTGGTGCAGAAAGAGCCGCAGCATCTTGGTGGTGGCACATCACCAGCGAACGCCAGTACCAGTAGCTGTGATGGGAAGGCGTGTGGTCCCACCGTCGGAGCCCTGCTTGGAAAATGAGTTGTCTCAGTAGTGCGTTGCGCAGTGAGGCCACACATTGCCCTTGTCCAGGGTCGCTGGGGTGGCAGCAAGGTGCTAATGGGAAGCTGCCTTGCTGGAGTGCTCTGGCTGAAGGAGGGCAACCAAACTCGCCAGCCGCTTGCTCTGGATCAGCGAGAAGTGCCTTATCTCATGGTTGTGGGTCTGCTGTGTTTGGGTGCTCCGAGATGGTACTCAGATGCAGGTAAAGCCCTTGTGCCGCCGTGGAGCCGGGCAGGTCTGTCCTTCCCAGCACTGCATCCTCCACCGTAGGGGCTGGAGGGACGAGCAGGGCTTTGGGGGTCACTTTGAGGAATGGATGGTGTTGAAAAGCACTCGCAGGGTGGAGGGCCAGGGTACCTCATGGCTCCCTGAGCTGTTTGGTGGCTCCCCCAAGAAGCTGTTGCCCAGGGCTGCATTTTTTCCCCAAGAACAGCATCATTTGGGGAGCGTGGTGCCAGCTGTGCTCTTTAGCAGCACAGTGTTTCTTTTTTACCTTCAGTAAAAGCATGTTTTTTACCTGAGTAAAACTTCAGGCTCCAGGGTCCGGCCAATAGGTTTCTGCTTGATTTTTTTAAGGTATTTTTGAGATGAAGAAAATCCTTGTGTTGCTGTAATTGGATAACGATTCTCTGTAATGCGCCTATATTGTACTAATGAACTTTCAGGCTATACCATTTGTTTCTGTAGCGTTCTCATTTCCTGCTTTGGCATTATTTATCCTCAGCCACCTGCCCATCCCTTCTTGGGATACGGGTCACCCCAGCCTTGTGACGCTTCCCATCCCCAAACCAGGGTCACACGTGATACTTCCTCTTCTCTCAGCACCTTCTGCACATCACAGGGCCTCGGAAGCTCAGGATCTTGCATTGTCCATGTGCTTCATAACTACATAGCTGCCCAAGACTCTTTTGCTCTAGTTTAGGTTGAGAGAGGTGGTTTGGGGCTTTTTGGAGCATGTTCTTGCTTTTTGTGCAGACCCAGTCCGGGTGGGTTGGTTGGTGATGCCCTGCACAGGGTCCCTGGCTGAAGGGATGCTCGTGTGTCACCGTCACCATTTATTTGGACCATGCCAGGGCTGATACTGCCTGGGGCTGTGTGTGTGTCTCGCTCTCTTTGAACCGAGCCTAGGGATGAATAACTAAAGCATCTGGGGTATGAGAAAACCCCTTGAAGACACATGAAATTCCTCTTGTGCTGTGCTTGTGCAGGAGCTGGCCCCAACAGAGATGGCGAGGCAGCACAAATGAGCTGGGCTGATGGGTTCACAGCCTCACAAATGCCCTGGTAATGAATTTCCTGGCACTGCTTTTGCTATTTACCTGACTGCTTCTGCTTTTTTAAAAAGGAGAAGATTTTCTACACAAGCCAACAGAAGCCCTTCAATACAGATAAAGGGAAACGGGAAAACTGGTAATTGAAGTAATTAAGAGCTTGAGTCTTGCTTTCTCTCCGAGAAAGGAAAAATCAATGGAGCGCCTGGGCGACCGCATTGGTGCCGTCAGCAGGAGGGGGTGCGGGCGATCTCCCAGGCTGAGGCAGATGCCAGGGCACAGCACAGCCGCGCTGCTGGCTCTCGCCGAGGGTGAGGAATGGGTATTGTCACCAATCTTTAGAAAAACATCTCCTTGAGCAGGTACCTGCATATTGCCAGACTCCTCCGGGCACCTACTGCCCGCCACGACCCCGACAAAGACAGTGGGCATCCCTTATCTGCCACGTCCTACCCCACGGGCAGGGTCTTGCCCATCCTGAAGCACCTGAAGCAGGTAGGAAGTCCTGCATCTTCCCCACCATGGCTGAGGCTGGAATAGGAGAGGAAAACTAGAAAACAAGACTAGAAATAAGAAGGAAGGGTTGATTCCTATGGGATCACTGATGCCTGAACTGGGGATGCAAAGAATGTTAGTACGTAATGCAAAATTCACTGCAAATTTGTGTGAGTTGGTGGCACGTGTGCAGACATCTCCGTCACCCAGGCTGGGTTTTTCTTTTTCCACTGAGCAGCTATTTGGAAACATGGACATTTCCAAAGGGATTAAGCCCCATTCATGCGTGAAAGGGAGGCCCTGGTGACATCCCTGCCAGCCCCAGCTCTCGGAGCCCAGCAGCAGAGGAGCAGGAGAGACTGGCGAGGGCGTCCTCGGTGGTTTCTTCCCGTTCTCTAGCTGTGTCTCCCCTGCAGTGTGTCTGGGCAGCACAAAGCTTTCAGCTTTCCCAGCTCCAATTTTCTTGCTGTTATTGTAGATGAGGAGGGGTGCACGGCATGGTCTGTTTTCTATATTGCTGTAAATCAGTGCATGGTTTTTTCCAAAGGATTGCTCTCTTGTATTAAATTGTAGGATCCCTTCCTTCCACCATTTCTCCTAGCCCAAGGCAACTGTCTCTGCAGTCATTGATCTTTATATCTGAACACCGAGAAGCTCTTTGCCGGTGTGTTAGCATGTGTCAGGGAGGAACAGGCTGCTTTATAGGAACATGATTTTACCCACTAAAGTGGGTAATGGGAATTGGTGGGAGGCTGCACACCTCTGGGCATTGCATCCTGCTTGGTCTTCCCAGAGGCTCGGGGTGTCCCATGGGAGCCCCTGGCACCCGGCAGCCTCCTGCACCCCTCAGGGCGGGAGGGACACACATAGGAGCAGGCGTAGCCTGTCGTATGGTTTGCTGAATCGTTTGCGAGCCATAAAAACCTCGTGTTTAACCAAGTGCTGCAGATGAGTCAGGGGTTTGATCTGGACCGGGCTTCCAGCAGGTCTTTGTAGGGTTATTTAAGCTGCTCGCTGTTTAAAAAAATAATTCTGTAGTTATTTCTGAGGCGCCGTTGGCAGCAGGTATTGGCACTGCTCGAGTCACAGCTCAGAGCCACCCAACAGGGCAAAGTGTCCTGGCGAAAGGCACTGCTGTCCCTACGGAGGTGCAGACTTGGCGCTGGAGTCTCATCTCCTACTGGTGCAAATCAGGCTATGCTAAAGTCATAAAATTCATATCGGTAGAAAATGAGTGTAAGAGGAGCCAGATCCTGAACCTGCAGTTTTTGCTTTCCGATTAGGTACCCTACATCAGGTTTCAGCCTCACTGGGTCTGGCCGTCGCTGGGTGTGCGTAATCTGTGGGTAAGGTCTCGATGGCAGTGCTTTTCTTCCTGGGACTGAGGGCACTGTGTCCCCCCATGTGGGCATTGCCTGGGGAGGCTCCAGCTGATGCATTTTCCTCCCCCGTGGCTGCGTTGGCGTCAGAGGCTGGTTAGGGGAAGGTTTCATGCCAAGAAGCTCGGTGGGCTGTGGATACTTTCATCCTTTCCCTTGGTTACACACAACAGGCTTGGGGTTAGAAGTTCTCCTCCAGGTGCCTTCTTTGTGCATTTTCTTAATTTCTGACCTCCTCCATTGGCTGGCATTTGAAGTGGCGAGGATATGGCACAAACGTGTCCCAGCATCCTGAAGTCTGAATTAACTGCGGGGGATGCCAGCCCATGCTGCCGGATGGGCACGGTGGCACGGGGTCCTGCCCGTGAAGAGGAGACTCCAAGAGTAAAGTTTAGTGGTTCTCTTCAGAAGATGCATTTCATACTAATACTTATTCCTTACAGGACTAATAATTAGTAATGGAAGCAAATTGCAGCGAGGTAGGAGCTGTGCAGGCAGCGCGGTGCTGCGGTAGCCGAGCGCCGCAGCACTTGATCAACCCTCCCTGATACGTGTGTTTCCAGATAGGGGGAGGCACCTGCCATCGCTGCGTTGGCACGTTTCAAACCTTCTAACTGAGCGCCAGCGGGCATGTGGAGCATGCCATTAGGTCTTTGTATTTTAATTAACTTGATCTTCGTCGTCAGCGATGTGGTGAGAAGCAAAGAGTCGCTCTGTAAATTCCAGGTCCTGTTAAACCGAAGCGAACTCCATTTATCCGTGCAGCGTTAGGAAGGGCTGGACATCGTGCTTTCATGCCAGCAGCGCTGTTGCCATCGGTGACCCCGTGAAGCTCCCTGTGATCTCTGCATCGCCGGGTCTGCGCAAAGCCGGGACCTGAGAGGGTCTAAACACACATCCAGGTTTGGGGGGGTTCGGCAGCGTTTGGCAGGTGGCTCCGTGACCGGGGAGAGTCACTCGTCTCCCATCTCTGAGCATCAGGTTCAGGAAAAATCCTTTTCCACGAGGTACCTGCAATAAGAAGGCAGAGGCTGCACACACACGTCGGGGCTGACTTGCCCGGGCTTGGGCGGGCGTTGTGTCCTGCATGCCGGCAGCACCGGCGGCTTGGCTCTCGGCGGGCGGTATCGTGTATACCCCATTATAGATAACGCAGAGAGATTTCTCCGGTCACCGTCAGCATCCCTATCAAACTTAAGTGCATTTCAGTGGCTGTCAATACAGTAAATGACCCGTTCAGGCCACCCCTCTGACATGTACACAGAGCATTAATCTTTGCACTTTTATGCCACGCTAAAAATAGCTAAAAATAACCGCTAAAAATAGCGGCTCCTTTCTCCCGCCGTCCCGAGCATCCCTGGCTGGCCCCGTGTCAGACTATCACCTGTTGCAGCCGGCTGTTCGGCGAGCAGCTTGTGTAACTCGGCTTAATGAAAGCATTCGGCGCCGTCCCCGTGCCTGCTCAGACAGCTCGTTCCAACAGGAATACTCATCGCGCTTGGAGGATTTATTTTGGTTTTTTGCTCAATAGCTTTGAGCTTTCTTCTGTAAGAAGAACCAAGGGCCTGGCGCTTCGCAAAGCTGAGCTGGACCTGGGCTCGTGGGAAGGAGAAGTTCAGTCCTTGGACCAAAACACGTTGCACCAGTGACTCCTGTATATTTTAGAGGGTTGGGAGCTCCTTAGATGACAGTCCTGAAGCCTGACCGGAGCAGGCAGAGTTTCAGTGTTATTACTGCTGTCTGCATTAAATACAGATGTTACTGAATCCCCAAGCCCTGTCCTAGATTACAGTGAGCTCGTTCTAAATTCTGGGGACTGAGAGCTGTCTTTTCATGGGGTTGTTTTCAGATCCTGAACTGAAATTTGGAAATGTCCTCAGGGCGTTAGGGCACATCTTTATTTTCAATGCGCTGGTGCGGAAAGTAAGGCAAAAGAGGCAAAAAGAACCCCTTTCTTGATGTTTCCCTCTCCGAGCAATCAAATTATTGCTTCTCCTGCTTGTGGCTGTGGAAGTGCCTCCAACGGTCGTGACTGCAGAGGACAGCAATTAAACTACCTGTCTGGGCCCGGAGAAACTCCAGGTTCATTTTCCTGCCCTGCCACAGATTTTCTTCGTAACCTTGGGCGAGGCAGGTAGGGTCCCGTTCCCGAGGGCAACTGTGCCTGAATGTCTTCCCTTGGTGCTTACAGACCTTGGAGCATTTGGTACCACGATTCAGCTGGTTACGTGGTGGGCATAGTGGCTTTGCCCTAGACGCATCACAGAGCACGAGGCACTCGATGCTCTGACATTAACTTACATATCAGGACAGAAGGCAGGTGAAAGCCTTGCAGGGGCCGACGGGCTTCCTAGCTGGTGCTGGTGCAGGAGGAGGGTTGGATCCTCGGGCTTTACACGGCTGAGAAGGTGCTTAGAAAGGGGTGACATGCTGCAGCGAGCTGCTGTTTGCTTGTTTGTTTCTTTGCAGCATCCTTCTGTGTTGACATTTGCGCCGGGAGGTGGTATTTCGGGGAGGAAACGTGAGCTGTGCAAATACTGCAGAGAGCTCCAGTTCCCAACTTTGCAGAGATCTGTCAGCTGGCACCACAGGCTGCTTTTCATTTCCAGCTCGTCCTCTGCTTGCATGTCATTACGCATGACACTGTTGACGTGTGCATGGCAAGTGTCATGCATATTGCCGTGGAGTTGCCAAGAAAAGGCAGAAGAGCTGACAGCCAGCGCCTGTTCGCTTTCTGTGCAGGGAGTTTGCAGCAGATGAGGCAGCTCCTCTCCCCATCCCTGTGGTTGTGATTAGAGAACGCTCAGAACAAATCTAGCAGACCACCGTGGGACATTTTCCATTGCCGAGCCTGCCGAAGTGCTGCCCAGCACAGTGTGAATGCGGCACTAAAGTCTACATTGCAACGTGGGGTTTGGTCGCAAGGGCTTGGCTGGAGGATGTTTTTAAATCAGGGGTTGCTCTGCCTGCAGATGACGCCCTGGGGAGTGGATACCTGCACAGAGTGGGTCAGGCTTCTCGTCTGAGCAGCCCAGGAGCAGGATCCGATCTCTGTCGTGCCCCAGTAAATCAGCAGTAATTGCTTCTGAGGAGTTAATGGCTGGAGGAGTCACTGTTGCTATCAGTGTTTGGACCATCCTATCTGTTGGACCTCATTTTTCCCATGAGTTAACTTCCACAGGTGAATGGGAAGGCTATTGCCATAGGTACAGGACAGTTGCCATGGACCCGTGCTGGGACCAGCTCTCAGCATGAGCCCATCCGTCAACTGGTGCAATGGGACTGGAAGCGGAGATCCCAGCCAAGACTGCCTGCCTCACTGGGGAGAGGGCAGCAAGCAAAGCTGGGTGACTCCTGGTTGCCAAACTATAACTCATCTTTCCTGCAGTCACATCCCAGGCTGGGTGAGAGGGGAAGCACTGGCAGAGCTGGGGCTTCCTCCAGTCCTCGGAGACCTGTGGAGAGGCTTGACAGATGCCTCTGCTCCCGCTGAGCACTTAGGGCAGGGCACAGTGGGGAGAAGGCACTGGCTGAGCTCATGTTTCCGAGTGTGACTAGGACAGAGCATTGCACTTAAATTCATCCACTGGGCAAAGAGTCTCATATTCACAGGGCGCAGAGCGCGTGGCAGTGCCAAACCCAGCGCCTGCATGCCGCCCTCCTGCCCGCCGGGTGGAAGGAGCTGGGTCGGCAGCGTGGCTGAGACGGCAGCATGGTGAGCAGAAGCCTTGCTGTAGCTCTGTTGCCACGTTTATCCTGTGTCTCTGGTGCATCCTGCCTTTTGAGGGGTATGGGATGCCCCTTCGTGGCTATGGAGCAGGGATGGGTTGGTGCCACGGTCCCCTCTCGCCGGCAGCACCACTGGCTGTGGGCAAGAGCATCGCTATTCGTAACAGCCCCGGTCCTATGCTTGCATGTGCTTTCCAGATCAGATTTCCTGGTTTCACAGGCAGGACAGTGTATTTCTCCCAAATGGGCTATTTCTGCCTTGATGTATTCCTGTGTGAGCCTCTCTGCGAACCCCCGTGGGGAAAAACAACCCTCTGACGTCGGGGGGAGCAACATGAGGTTGATGCCGGCGGCTGTACCCCTAGGTCGAGTTATTTGGTTCAGGAATCCAAACATGTAGGAGGTTGCTGCCACCAAGCTGGTAGTAATGCAAGGTGGGAAGGAAGAAGGGAGCCACACAAATGGCTTAATTTCTTATGGTGTGAGGGGGAATTGCAGAGCTCTTGAAAAGCCGGTGTGTTCCCGCAGAGAGCCCGGCGCAGAGCCACCCACTTGGTGCTTCCCCAGGGCTTCTGCAGCGTGGAGCCGCGCGGGGCGCGGGCTGGTTCATACCGAAAAGCATCAGTGTTCAGGAAGAATGAGATGCAGTGGTAAAGCCTGCATGCAGCACGGATACCGGTTTTATTTCTGAAGGGATTGATGTTATGCCGCCAGTCTGCAGGGAAGAATACGCTGAGGCAGATGGAGGCACAGGACAAAACCCAAATTCCTGATTCCCAGACTGCTCTGTCCCCTCTGGATCGCAGCCTGAGGTGGGTGGCCATGGCGCCACATAAGAAGCCAGCCCAGCGGTAGCCAGAGCCACTCCGCAGCGGGATGCGGGCTGGCTCTCAGCAGCAGGTATGATGCCGGAGCCACGCCGCCGCACTCCCACCTCCCTGCACCGATTTTCCCTGGGACACTGGGAAAAGTGCAAACTCCCAGCTCGTGAGCACCAGGCATCTGTCGCAGTCAAAGGTGGATATTTCTCTGGTTTTACATTATTTTTGTCTCTGAAGACTTCAAAAGCTTTTTTACTGTTTTGTTGGAGAAAAAGATGAGGTTTTCATAAGTTGGTTGCGATACCGAGGATGTCCAGCTTTTTGCAGCCGGTTTGAGGGCCTGGGAAGGGGAGCTGGCAGCCGGGTTGTGCTCAGCATTTTCTGAAAATCAGCATGTTTTGATGCATCCCAACTGAACCCATCACCTAAGGTGCTCAGACCAGCAGCCTCTGGGAAAGCGCTCGTGTCCCAGTTGTGGTCCTCAGAGCATCCGAAGCATAGGAGACAACACCGAGCACACAAAATGCCTTTGATTTTGCTGGGTTTGCTTTTCCTCTTAGAGTCGGGTTTGTACACGGTATGGCCGCACCCTCCATGGCAAGAAACAGGATAGTTTTGCGAGTTGTAGCTCATTCTCAGCCTCTCCTTCTTTTCTTCCAGGATCATACCCCAGCTGGAGAACTCGCCTTCACAGGTTTCACCTAGTAGCCTGCCTGGCTCTGAGATTTCAGAAGCTACGAGGACTTACTTGCAAGGAGTGAGCCGCTATGACCTGGATGAGCTCGATGCTTGCTGGTTGGAACTTGTTAATATGGAGCTCAAGGAGATGGGTGAGTATTGCTGTTGTTTTTCTCCTTGCCTGGGCATCCTAGAGTGGGCATCTAGTCTTTTTAAGTAATCATGTGGAACAAAAGGTCTTGAGGAAGAAATTCTTGTTCAGGCTCCCCAGAGGAGATCAGATGGATTGCTGCAGCGCAGGATCTTGGGTGCATTTCAGTTCCTCTCACTCACGTAGGGGTTTTGGGACCTTGTCCAAGAAGAACGGGGCAAACCAGATGGTGGTAGGAACAGTGCAGCATGCCCTGTGGAGCAGGGCTCTGGTGTGCAGAAGAACCGATAGATCCAGATCACTCATGACCGTGCTCTGATTTCATGACCATCATCATCTCCCGTACTCATCCCTGCAGCGCCTGTACTGCAGGAGGTGTTGGTCGGGATGGGTGTGTTGACCCTGATTCCTCTTCCTTTGACTGGCCACGTCTGAAAGCATTTCTCCAACATTTCTCCAGCTGTAGCCAGCTGGGCAGATGGAGTCAGAGGCAAGAGGATTTCCTAGTCAAAATGTGTAATTCTCAGAAATGCTGGTCCTGAGTTGTCTCTCCTTTCCCAGGTGTCTCTAAATATCACAGCATAATGTTGCCTGCATCACTGCTGTTATATCACTGCGCATTCTTAAAATCCATTAGTGCATTTCAGTTGAGTGCAAGTACCTGGACTTGGAATTTGACCGTTGGCACTAGTGCTTAGCATGGTCTGCTGGGCAGATTTGTTGGCACAGACGCGTGGGTGTGTAGTCCTGCCAGACTGTGGAGGGATATTCCAGTCCTTTTTAGGTAAGGGTTGTTGTGGTATGGCTGCTGCTACGCAGGTAAGAATAACAACACAATAAAACATTCACCTTGTGAGGGCGGTGAAAGCTGAAACATGCCTACACGAAGCACTGCTCCTGTTGCAAAGGTCTTTCAAGGGTGGGACAAGGTGTGTTCTTCTGGCGGTCTCATGATTTACAACCAAATTTTGTTACCATGATCTCCGGGACCTTGAGAAAGTTGTAGAGGCTACTTCTAGAGTTTGGCTAATTATCTATTATATGTATCCTGTATATTGGATTTCCTGTAATCTCAGTGATGTGGAGCCTGTAGTATCACTAGCAAATCGCAGTCAGCTTTGCCCTCATTAACTGGTCCTGTATTAGCAGCCTCAGCTCTGTCATTAGCACACCCAGGTTTTGAGATACTGGCAGCTATGGTCAAGTCCTTGGGCAGAGCAGATGGGGCTCCTGGGCAAAGCTGAGTGGCTCGGTCCCACTTGGGTGCCTTGCAGAGGAGCCACCCTTCCTAATGCTGGGCAGCTGCCGTTACTGCATCAAGAAACTGGCTTGTACTGCACAGGGTGTCCTTTCGACACCACCATACTTTAACTATATCTCCTACTGCATTTCCCTTGCCATCTCCACAGCTGGGCAGCCATCAGAGGCGTCTCGGGGCTCCAGAGAAGGGTTGTCTCTATTTCCATTTCCCCATTGTATGTATTTCCTAAGTCTCTAGAAAGGCAGCAGGCAGAGATTTGGATTCTCCAGCTCAATTGGGTTGAATTTGGCTTGCTCTATTATTTCTTCCAAGTATTAGGTTACAAATGCAATGTCTTAAATGGGTTTCAGATGTGGAGCTCCCATGCTGATGGATAACTGGAAGGTTAAGATGAGACGGGTGCCGCTGGGACAGGGATGCCCCTGCCCCAGGCCAGACAGGAGCTGGCTGTCCCCTGCAAGTGCGAGCGGCACGTCACCTTCGGGCTGGCGTCTGCCAAACCTGAGTGTGTTGGGGGAGAGAAGCGGCTTCGCCAGTGGCGCTGCCTCGGAAGCACGTTGGATTTAGGAGGGGAGCTTGAGCATCGTGACAGCCATATACCCCTAGCAGCCCCGCTCCTTGCAGGCGTGCTGGGTGGGCTGGCATCGCAGCATCCCAGCAAGCGCACCCTGAACCTGACGTCAGGACGCAGCCAGTACTTTGCCGCTGACCCTCTGCAATTTTGAGCAAGCTGCCGTTTTCTTCCTCCAGCTCTTTGTCATTTATCACCTCTTTCAAGGACGGTCCTTAGGAAGTATTTGTACAGCAGCGGGCTTGTTGGGACCAGGTCTCTCACGAAGCCCCTGAGCCCTCCTGCCATAACCAACTATAGATGGTAATAACGAACCCAGGGGATTTCAGCAGTGGTAATGCAAAGAGCCTCACTGTCCATCAGCTGATTCTGCAGCCCATTTCTGTTGCTGAAAGAGCGCTGTAATTACTGTCTGAGCCTTAAACATGCTGGGGAAAGAGTAGCTTTGAAAACCAGCGTTCGGCGTGTGAAATCCACTGCGGATATGGCTTCAGCCCGAAGGATTCCAGTGTCTCGCCCCAACCCCCAGCCCTCCCAACTTCTCTAGCAGTGCGAGGGCTAGTGCATTTTTTCCAGTGACTTGAAAGGGAAAACATGTGGCATTGATTAATAACCCATCCTCGGCACCGCGGGGAGCCGGGGGTCTGGCAGGTAGGGAGCGGGCCGGGTGCTGGCGCTCCTGGCCGCGGGACCGCGGTTGCATCACCCCACACCGGCGTGCCTGGTGCTGCCCTGGGATGGACCGCTGCGGTGCACGGGCGCTTCTTTTGGGGGGGTGCGTTCTTCTGCCCTTGGAAGTGATGGGTTTTGGGTGCACATTTGTTGCAGCACATCTGCCGCTGCTCACCTCCTGGGCTGTGCTGGAGCGGAGGCTGTGCTCCCTCTGCTTCCCATAGGGGAGAAGCCATGCAGCTGGGCGCAGAGGGGATGGGACCGTGCCCTTCACCACCCAACGGCAGAAGATTGCCGCCTGCCTAGGTTGATCTGAAAGCAGTCCATAAATAGCACTTTCTCCCGGAAGCCCTCAATGTTAATGACATACTGAGATTTCCAAACCAGCTTTGCTAATCTCTTAGATCATTAACATGACTTAACTGGAGAATTGCAGCTTCTCCTCCTATTCAGAGAAGTCAGGAGTTATCTCCCAGCCTCAAGAGATATGCAGTTTAAATTCCTCCTGGGTGTTTAACTGAGCTGCTGTCACTGGGCAGTCCAGGGGCACAATGTGTCATTCCCAAAATATTTAATGACAAAGAAGGAGCCTGATCTCTGAGTGGCTCTTGAGGAGCCGCTGGGAGGAGAGCTGGAAAACACCTATGAGATCATCCATCTCTTTGCGTTAGCACAGCACTGTTGGTCCATGTAGCACATAGCACATGCCTTTTCCAGTCCTTTTTAGGTCACCCCAGGGATGGAATTTTATCACCGAGATCAGATAAACCTCCAGATAGCTCCAGCTCTCCGCACTCTGCCGTTCCTCTCCCAATTAGGTGGAATTGCTCCGAAAAGCAAAAGTTTTTCACATGAAACAGCTTCAAATAGTTTTAAATCCCCCAGTAAGGTGCCTCGGTAGCTGTTACTGTACTCGGTAGAAATGTACTGTTTAAAGAACTTCTGTGTGCTAGAGATTAAATCAATATTTAAGCATGCCTAGATGTTTTATTGTTGCTGCTGCAATACAAGATAGTAAAAAAAGTGGGTCTGAAGGAATCTGAATGAAACCCTGAATCAGATTTATGTGTACACCACTCCAGGCAGCACAGGGCTTTCCTTTTAGAGAGGAATCTTGGTTTTTATATTAACATTTTATGCTGTATTTTGTGATCTCCACTAAATCCAAAGCTATTGTAAGAGCGGGGCTAGAGAGACTTCAAAGACCAAAGCTGAAAGATCCCTTTGCGGTGATCGGCACTTCATAAACACACGGAAGATCCTCAAGAAATCGCTAAAAAAGTTGCCGGAATCAATTTTGCTGAAGGCAGAGTCGAAGTTTCTAAGTATTGCCTTGACTTAATCCATATGGTGTATGCTGCTCACATATGCCCACCACAGCTTCTATCTTGGGAGCTGGAGATGTTCCTGGTATTTTATGGCAGGAACATGCAAAGGTCACATTTATTGCTTTTGAAGCTCCGGGGGGAATTCGTCACTGCATACTTCAGATATGTCTGTGTGCTAATGAGATGATACCTCCCTCGGCGGAGGTGAGCTTGGTCAAGTAGATGTGGAATAAACCAAAGGTGGTGGAGTAACCCCGGGGAAGATGTGCTCAATGGAGCAGAGGCTGCCATTAACTGTACGCCATGGAGAGCGGCTGCCTGCCACCCAGCAGTGCCGAGAGTCCTTGTCCAAGGCTACCGCCATCCCACCGTGTCTTTTCGGGATTTGGGGAGCCCCCTTTCCCCCCTGAGGCAGCATGTTGGCGCTCCCCAGGCAGAGCCCTTCCCCTTGCAGCTCCCACCCACCCGTGGGTGTCCATCACCATCACCTCCATCCTCTGCCAGCCACCCCAAAATCTGTCATTTGAAGCTCTTCCATTATTCTATTCCATTATTCCATTATTCTGTTCTATTTGGGCGTGATTCCCTGCTGTGCTGTGGCGGCAGAGGCACAACCCCGTTCCCCACGGATGCAGCCAGCCGGAGGGAGCCCCACAACGGGGACCGCTGCCCCGCGGTGCGGGGGATCCAGGGGCTGCCGTCCCCCCGCAGGGATGCTCCCCAGCTCTGGCCGGCGGGAGGATGTACAGAGTCTGTTCTTTTTGTAGTGGGATCCATTTCCTTTAACCACCAGCCCAGCCTCCCCCTTTAAAGTGTCTTCCCCCCGACCACAGCCGTAAGGGACCGCTCGCAGCGATGGCCCTTCCACCCCTTCCCCGCCATGCCCCTGCACCCAGGCTCACCCTGCTTCCTCATCACTTGGGAAAGCTTAGCCCATTAATAATTCAGGGTCTGTTTGTTTGGATTATTTTTTTCTTGTTTTGAAGAAATCCTGCCAGTTTGGAGCTGTTTTATAACATGTCTGTGCGGCAGCCCACAACAAACATCCGCGCGTAGCCTGAAATCTTTGTTCTCTGCCGAGATCATAAGCTCATTGCACAAGTAATCATTTCAGCAGCAGACCGGTTTGGTGCCTGGATAGATGAACCAGCAAATCCTCCACTACTTGGTGGTATATTACAAGCAAGAGATGTATTTAATAGAGGTACTGATGTACAGAGTAGAAGTGTCTTGGGAACATCGGGCTGGAAGCTGTTCTCAATTACGTTGCCGTTCATCTGGATTAACACCGTTGGTATCAATGGGAGGAGGATTCACCTGAGCTGCCCGTAGGTAGGTGTCGCGCTCATGTGTGCTGGCAGGCTCTTGGTGCTAATGTAGGCGCCGATGTAATGCAAGAGCAGAACTTGCCTTGTAAACAGGCAAGTCGGCGAGCCCAGCGGGTGAAGAGGCACGAAATGATGACGGTGAGAGCCCTCTGAGCAGCACGGCGGAGGTCTTGGAGAGCCATAACCCCACGAGCGCAGGGAGGTGGGCGCGCAAGGCTGCTGCCCTTCTCCTGGGTGAACAGCATCGCCCCAGCGACCACTGACGCCGGCCAGGGTGCTCCCGAAGCAGTGGGAGCCACGGTGCCCCTGCCCAGGTGAGACGCGGCCGTTCGCTGGGGTGCCGCAGCCTGCCCGCGCAGTGCCGGGTGGCTGAAAGGAATGGGGGGAGGAAGAGGAATAATAATTCAGGCTCAAATAATAACCCAGACTAATTTTGTGTGAAAATAGCCTCGGCCTTTAAGCTTATCTTTAAGCAAGGAAATCCAGAAATATTTTCAGGTGGCAGTTTCTTAAGTTGTGGGCAGAGGCGAAAACACCGCGGGCCTCTGGAAGGGAAAAGCCGAGCTTATTTAACTCCTTATAGAATCAGATATTGCAGGAAAGCCAGGTTAATGTATAGATTACCAGGGTCGGAAATCAGCGGGAGAAGCTTTAGACATTCTGCCTCCACATTTTTCAGCACAATCAGTTTTTATGTCAAGCCGTTGTTTTGCTGTTTCCATAAATTGCTTGCAGTAATTGCGGTATTTTCCGGCGATAGTCAGAGTTTTGCTGCTGGATGGAGTGAGGAGGCTTTCATCAGAAGTGCTCTAGGACAGCTCTCTGTCAGCGCCGAGCGTTGCTGGAGAGAGACAGCAGCTTATAAAGTGGCTTCTAAAACATTTTGTCATCATCTTAAATTTGAGCAATAATTGATGTCGGTGGGTGGCAGAAAGGGTGATAATTGGTTTCTGTAAATCTTTTAAGTGCATTAGCAGGCTGTGTTTGTAACAAAATATATAGACGTTTCACTGCGGATGCTCAGCTCGCGCGGGTTGCATGTTGCTGTTTGTTTTGCTGGTCACACTTTACATTAGGGTTCTGCTTATAAATAACATTGATAAAAGATTAATGTACAATCGCTGCATCTCCCAAGCATCGTGTGCCTGCAGGTGATGGGTTAGAGGTGGCTGGGGGAGTCCCAGACAGTCTGGTACGGTGTTCAAGTGGTTGCCCGTCATCCCCTGACCTTTGCAAAGGATGCTTGGGGTAGGACCCGGATGCCATGGGGAGCACCCAGCCCAGGGCAGGGGTGGCCGGTGTCCCCATGGGTGCCTTGAGTGCGTGTGTGCTCAGCTTCCAGCCTTATGCAGAGGCAAATTGTGCTTCTCCCAAAGTGTCCTTCTGCAGAGGTGCCTAAACTCAGTTTTAGCATTTAGCCAGTGCTTTTTATCTTCAGATTACTTTCATTCTCCCGGCCTCCTAGGGAGGAAGGATCCTCTGCACAGCTTGCAGAGGCAGAAGCCCAGGCAGGCAGGTTTGAAGTGACTCGCCCAGGGCGAGCTGCAAAGACGGTCTTTGAGCTGGAAGGAGATCTTGGGAACCTGTGGTCCCCGTGCCGTGCGCCAACACCCCTGTTCCATCGGGGAGCTGGCACCCTTTCACTCCCAGTTTTTCAAAGATACTAAAAGATAAGCCTACATCATCTCACAAGTGCTTTTCTTTAAAAAAAAACAACAGTAATTCTGCTTGTTTATATATTTTTTTACTGAAAAGTAGACTCCAAGGTTTATAGCTTGTGAATCAGCTAATGGCACAGCCTGCAGCCCTGATGAGTGTTTGTTCATGAGCTATTTTATCTCCAGGTATCTTCCACAGGGTAAAAGAATTTATTGTTTCAGTAAATTGATTTTAGTGGAGCGCAATTTAGTCAGAAATAGGTCTCCGTTTTGTGAAAGGTGGCTCTCCAGCTATTTTTTTCTCCCCGCGCAGTGAGTCGGCTCACACCACAATAAGGAGTAGCTGAGATTCATTTAGCAGAAGAATATTGCTCCTTCATGCCACATAAATTACGATATTACAGAAATAATTATAACGGAGAGCAGTGTTGTGTAAAGGAATGAGCCTGGTGGTTCTTCCAGACCCAGTGTTGTGGCTTCAGTGCCAGCCCAGTGATCCCAACTCCTTTGGGATAAAATATTTAAATTCTGTGTTTCAGCTGCAGTATGGGCAGTTGCTCCGAAGTCTGGGGGGAGTGAGGTGCATGGGGTCGGGGCGGGCGCCTTGGGAGCTCCCCGGGGATAACAGGGAGGCTGCGGAGCTGCAGGGATCGTGGCAGACCCCGACGGCAGAAATACAGGGAAGACGTTTTCTGCTGGGAGCAAAGTTCAAACAAAAGGCTGGGTTCCTATATGTTTTGCCTTCCTGAATCAGATCTGGAGACCTCCTGGAGTGCATCATTGCCTGGCACCTCTTCTCCTCCTCCATTTCCAAAGCAAAGTCTCCCTTCGCCGCCGGCGGGGATGCTTCCTTTGGCTGGGTACGTGCTGCCCGCCAGCATCCTGCTCTGGGCCGAGAGAGGATAGCTTTTCTCCAGCTGGGATGCGGCGGGAGGCAGCGCTCTCTGGGTGACAGCCCTTCCCACCGCAGGGCGATGTTGGGGGTGTCCCAGGGAGGCTGGGTGGCCACATCAAAACCCACCGTCGTTAACACGCTCAGTGTTAATGGGGAGAGGGTGTGGGTGGCCTCCTGGAAGGGGTGATGGGACATGGAGCCTTTTACTCCTGTGTCTGTGTTTTGAACATGGCTCCAAATTGCTGGTGATTATATTGGTGCGAGACTGAATTCTCACTTCTGCCTATGTCCCTCTGGACAGAAACTATGGAGAAGTTGGCAGCTACGCTGCCCTTGCCTGTGGAGGCTCAGAAAAGCTTCGTTTTCTCCCCCACCTTTCACCCAAGACCTTGGCAAACCTTAACCAGGTAAAAATACCTTTCTCTTGGTCAGCAGGTAGAGCCCACGGTCCTGGTGATGGTCTCAAACGTGACTTACCCCCTGGACATTGCTGGATTTATTCACTGTAGCCAAGATCAGTATCTGGGTCTTTGCTTTTCCTTCCCTGGGGACAATAACAGCATCACTTGTGGATGTACACAGGGAGTGTTTTGGTGGAGTATTTTTTTGGTTTTGCTATTTAGCTGGCCACGATCGATACAGATAGCGGTTTCACAGCCAAAAAGATGACAATTTTATGAATGGAGTTTAACAGTACAAACTTTGTATGATGCAGAAGGAGATAAATGGAGCACAAATGGAAAAAGCACTTCACCCCCAGGCCCCATTGTTTAGCGTTTCATAAGCGATTAATCGCTTCATCCCCATCAAGTGCAATTGTCAATTCAATAAGCTCCGAGGTATTCTGAATGGCGCTTGGCAAACGAATTCCTAATGTAATTACATCTAAATGGAGTGTGAGAGCGCGCGCGTGTGCGCGCGGGCGGGAGGGAGAGATCTATATTTTTTGATGTAACGGTATAGCAGCTACATTGCACGTTAGGCTGACGAAGGAAACCCCGCTGGGGTGCTGGTCTTGCTCCGTCGTGAGAGTTTTGGGATCGGCAGGGACTTTCTCCCCAGGGTTAAGCTGGTGACGCCGGGACGGAAAACGCAGGAGGTGGGATGGGAGCTGGTTCTTTCCACTCGAGGTGACATGGGAACGGTGGCGATGCCAGCGCATCCCTGGCGATGCCAGCGTGATCCCAACCCTGCGGGCAGGTCAGGGTCGTGATTCCTGTGGAAACCCCCTCCCTTTCCTTCCTTGCACTCCCTGCAGCTGCTGGCTCTCTGCCTGGCCTCTCCCCTGAGCACAGGGTGGCTCTAGAAAACGCATGGGGAACACTTTAATGATCATTTTGCTTTCCAGAAGAGCAGAGAGAGCAGAGCCTGAAACGCTGGGAGAAAGGGAGTAACTCCAGCCTGACACTCCCAGGATCATAGTCACAGTTGTGGCCTTGAAACGCTGACCGAGAGCTTATTTAATGCTCGTGTGAAGTCAGGGCTTGAAGCTCTCCATCTAGCGAGTGCAACACAGGTGGTGTGTTTATAAAGGGACACCATTAAGGCAAAAACAGTGCTCTGGCTTTGTCTGTAACCCGCTCCCTGCCCTGTTGCATCCGACCGGCACGATGCCAGGAGCAAGCCAGCGGCTCCGTCCTGGCTCCGGCACGCGGGGCTCGCTGTGCCACCATGCCAGTGCAGGATGCTTCACATTGCTGAGCCCCAGCGGCACCCCCCTCCCCGGGCAGCCTGTGCCAGCCTGGGGCTCTGCAGAGATCCCGCGCCCATCGCCGCGGCCGCTCCGTAATGAAACAGGTATTGTTGGGTTCCTCGGCGTGTTGCGGCACAGCAGCCCTAGCGCTTGAAAGGGCTGTGATAGGGAACAGTGTTGTCTGTCTTAGATGGTATCTCAGACTCGACACAGACGTGTAAAATGCCAGGCTAGATGTTTGCAGAGACTTGTCAAGTCAAGGGAAACCGTGCCAATGCGAAACATTGGGGAAGAGCTTAAAAAGGCAGACAATGGTGTGTTTGCTTGCCGAGCTCGCCTACGGGCTGCTTTCCCCCTTAACAGAGTTTTGTCAGCCAGTCCGTGGCCGTCGGGGGAAGGTGCAGCCTCTGCCAGCATCGTCCAGCCGGAGGGGCCGGGAGCGCTGCCCGGGACCCCCGCAGCCCCCTCCCTCCCCAGCCCCAGGGGCTTCTCGGGGCCCCAGAGCTCACCCGGGACAGGGACGTCACGCTGTGGCTCAACAGATGCCCAGAATGGCAAATTTCTCACCGAACGTTTAATTAATAACTGCTTCCTATTAGTACTTCCTCAAGCTTTTTTTTCTCTCCTCCTCTGCTCGTAAATGAGATATTTTCTCCCATTGCCTTGTGATAGGAAAGGTGGACAGCAGCATGGGTCAGGCTCCTCCGCTGTCTGGTGCGTTCTGGAGCATCCTGGCTGTTATCACGGATAATAATAGGCAAATGAAATGCAAAGATTAAATATTTTTTATTGCATCCTGCTGGTATCTCCGTCCCCATCTCTGTGCCTTCTCCGGTGATGAAATAGTGCTCACGGGGAGACAGGGTGCGGTGGGGGCTTAGCTCTGCCTCTTACCCCGCGGAGAACTTTGCTCCTGCTGCTGACAGATTTTTTCTTTCTTTTTTCCCCTCACCTGGAGTGACCTCAGGTTGCATCTGTGGCACCAGGTTCTTTGTGTGCAGGTGAGAGGCAGCGCCTTTGGGAGCAACGTTCAGCTCGGTGCTGCCGAACTCCTGGCAGCAGCTTCCCCCCCTCCCCGTAACAGTGACCGGGTGTCCCACTGCGGGAGGTTGCTGCTCTAAAAAAGCCCCTCCTGGTTATTGGCCTCATATTCCTGGTTGTCACTCTGGATAAACCTCTGGTAAAGCACCTCTGCCACTTCTTTCTACTAAAGTTCCTGGTACCCGGGGAATAAAACAAAACACAGAAGATCTGAGCCCACAGCAGGTCTGACCTTCCGGTTCCACTAAACCTAACCATGAAAAAAAACCCTTACTTGTCCTCAATTTCAGCCTTTGGCTTCAGTTTTTACAGTTCCATGTAATTGGCCTTAAAAGGGTCAATTTTCAGTCTTGACAATTAAAGCATTGACTTTGTGTTGCCAAAGCTTGTCTGAGCCCTCGCTGCAGAAAACATCTTTGCAAAACTTGTCTCCTTGAACATTTAAACTGTCAGACCTAATTATCCGCATTGCTTCAGCTGAATGGGTTTCTTTCCTCTCAGCCAGCAGCAATATTTTGTTACTGTCTATGAAACATAAACTGCATCCCGAGTTAGAAGCAGCCGTTTTCTGAATCACCGCTCTTACCATCGCCGTGGAATTGCAGTTTAAAATGCTCAGCCCTTTGCAAAACGCTCCCTGAAGGCGGGTTGGCTCCGGTACCGGAGCTGCATCAGTGTCCTTCTCTGCCTTCTGCCTTGCAGAAAAGCCTGAGCTGGACGAGATCACCCTGGAGAGAGTGCTGGAGGAGCTGGAGACCATGTGCTATGAGAACATGAACATCGCCATCGAAACGGAGGAGGGCTTGGGCATCGAGTACGATGAGGACGTGGTGTGCGACGTCTGCCGCTCGCCGGAGGGGGAGGACGGCAATGAGATGGTGTTCTGCGACAAGTGCAACGTCTGCGTGCACCAGGTGAGCCCCGCCGCGGGGGGAGAGCGGCAGGTTTGGGCTGTCTGCACATCACACTCCTCTGCCCTCCTCTGGGTTCCTGCCATCCCCACCGTCCCCCTTTCCCTGAGCTGTAGACCCCTATTCGGCTTTTCGGATGGATTCCCAGCGCGTCTCCAGTGGACCGGGGATAGCAAACGGCGTCTTGGATAGCTGGCAGACAGCAAACTTGCTTTTCTTACTTTCTTAGCCCCAACACTTCATAAGTGCCCACAGAAATACATAACCAGAGGTTGAAAACCGCTTCCTGCGAGCTTGCTTTCCCCGCTCCTCTTTATTCTCTGGTCTGTAATATTGTATTTTATGCCTCCTCTTCCATTATTCTTCTTTCTTTGCCCCATCTTTATTAAACTGCAGCTGTGGGACCTTCAGCACCCAGGGGTGACCAGCACTGTGTGCAGGGCTGGCTGCTGGGCTGGGAGGGATGAGGGTCTGCAGCCCTGGACTTGCCCTGCGCTCGCTGGAGGGGTGGGCTTGCCTGGACCTCCAGCCTCTTCCTCCTCCTCTGCAGCATTATACTGAGCATAGTAGGACCTTCCAGCTCCACTAGCGCTGTCTCACATCGCAGGGTTTCTGTCCCAGCTTCCCTGCTCTACAAGTGTAGGATTTCACTTTATTTTGCTGCCTGGAGGAAAATAATTTTATTTTTAGAATCGAATGCAAATGCTTCAAGCCCTTGTCTGTGGGCTCTTGCGCTTGGTGCTCAAGGCGGGGAGACCTTGACAAGGAGAAGGCAGCCTTGCGCAGGTCTCCTGGGTCCCACATGGGTCCCAGGAGGTTTTGCTGGTTGTGCTGTGAGGGGAAGCGCTGTGCGGTGCTGGGAAGGCAGCAGCAGCTCCTGGGCTTCACGCTCTGTGTGAAGGGGTTTGGTTTTTTTCCTCTGAAGAGAGCCATTTGCTCATCTTCTGGGCAGCTTTTCCATCAGTGCTTCCTGGAGGTGGGAGAGTGTTGGAGATATCTATAGTTGCGGGAGGTGGGTGTTTTGAATGGTTACCATCAGTGAATCAGATTCCACAAAATACCAGGACGATTCAAGGTTGGGGTTGGGTTTTTTTTTTTTTGTGTTGGGTTTGGGTTTCTTTTAACAAGTCCAAGTGGCGATGTCAGGCTGTGAGCTGACACGTGCCAGCGGGCAGGGGCTCAGGAGGAGGCAGGTCAGTGTGCACAGGGCTGCCGTGGGGACATACAGACCCTGGCTGTGCCCACCATCGGCCGGGGCACCCCGTGGGCTCCACTTCCAGCAGTGGCCCCAGTGCTGGGAGCAGAGCGGTGCTGCAGAAGGGGACGCAGCAGGCTGGATTTCAAGGCTGTTGAAAGAAAAGGAATGTTTCCCGTTGTCTTCAGGGAGCAGAGTCCAGCCCTAAGCCTGATGCAGCCTGTAAGCTGCCTGTGATTTAATCTCTGCCCCGATTTGCACCCTAAGCCACAAAGTCCAGAGCCACCGCACAGGGTGTTACGTGGCATCATGTTTTTAATCTAACCTTCCCTGTGCCTTTGCCAGCCCCACGTCCAAAACCTGTTGGGGACGATGCTTTCCTGTGGGGAACCGGGTGCCGCTGCCACTTGCTCCATGTATTTGGGCAGTGGCGGAGGGGACCTGGGGTCCCAGGGGATGCGGCCGGAGTGATGCCTCATCCTTCTGCATCCCAGCGGGAAGGGGCAGAGGAAGGGTTGTGCTTAGACACACGTTGGTGGGTTGTAGTGCCGGAAGAGATCGTTGTAATCATCTCATCTGCGTAACACAAGCCATGAGGCTTGCTATTAATTAATTCCTATGAAGCGCAGCTTTTAGAAAACACATGCAATCTTCATTTAAAAATCTTCAGCGAGGAGGAATCTTCTCCCCCGCTGCTAAATCGTTGTGGTTCATCGCTCTCATGGTGGCAATGTCGCACTTCTCTTTAGCACGGGAATGATCCATCTCCAGCTTTCAGCCACTGCGCTGTGGTCCTGTCATTGCCAAATTCCCATTCCCCGGCATGGGGACACGGCCGAGCCTCCCTCTGTATACGGACCACACCAAGATTTTCTGTGGCTCACCAGCCTCCCTGGTGTTTCGGCATCCCCTTCTCGGTGACGTTGAGCCCGTGACAGGCGCAGCGATAAAAATAGCTGCTCTGCTCCTACTCAGCATTACTCTGGCTCCATGTTCCCGGAGCACCTTCTGGCTGGTGCTGGACGGGGAGAGCATGCTTAGCTGATAACCCACATTTCCTGAGCTGCTCCTCGTCCAGGGCAGAGGCCCTGTAGTATTTGCTCCTAGGAGCAGAACTGCACCTTCAGCTGCTCTAAAACCTCTAGGAATAAATAACCAAGAGCCAAGACTTTGCTAGAGGTGCACACCTGGTCATAATTACTGTTTTCCCTGGATTTTGAGATCAGTCTGCCAGTTTATTCTCCTGGTAGTACCTACCAGGCTGATTTTTGTCTGGTACTAAATCAGATGTTTTATAAAGTTCTGTTGCAGAAATGATTTATCTGTCAGATTTGAAGGTGCCGTGAAGCACACAGTTAAGTCTCTGTGAACCGTGCAGACTTGCAGCAATAATATTACCTCCCTTAATTCCTTATTATCCCAATAATCTGTTCGCGAAGTGGCTTTTTCCCTTTGGAAATCACTATCAGAGTCAACTTGTGCTTTGGGGCAAGCTGCAGTCATGTTACAAAGTCTGTTCTTGGCCAGCAAAGACTGAGGATACACTTTTCCCACGCTTGTGCATCTCCGCGTGCCCCCTCTGCCTCTGTCCCGTGTCACTTGTGGTGACAGTGACCTGCAGCACCAGGGCAAAAAACTGTTCTTTTTTGGGGTAAACTTCAAAAAGTGGAGTTGACAAATTCCTGGGCTCAATTTACAGCCAACAGCGCTGGGAGTCCTTATCGGTTCTGCCCGCTTGCTGCTGGAGGGATGTCAGAGCAGTCAGATCTAGAATGAATTACATCGCCTCGCTTAAAATAGTGACACAGCCCCACGTTGGCACCCAGGGCAGTTGTCTGCCACTCTCTGAAAACCCTTTAAGTATGAGTTACCATGACCTGCCAGTTAAAAACTGTCTAGTATTAGCACTAGCTGTTTAATACAGCCATAAGTTACGGCCAAAGTGGAAAGTATTTTATCATCGTCATTGTGTGATATGGCTTATCATTTGGCTCTTCCCCAAGTACGGAAGAGAAATATTTATGAAGCGCTTTGGCTTCGCTGCATCCTGCACTATCACAGCAGGTCAGGGAGCTCCGTGGGCGACCCGAGTCCTTTAGTTCTCTGTCTCTTGGCCGTAGACTTGTTCTTGCCTCCTTTAGTTTTATTACCAGTTAGATTTATCGTCCTTTATGGTTCCTCCCTTTTCATTTATATTTATGACTATCGGTTTCCCCTTTTTACCTTTCCGTAGTTATTTTCACTTCCCCTTCGGGCTGCGTTGGGTGAGTAACCAGTGCGGCCATCTTTCTCAATCATGGCATTGTGGCTTTTCAGCCCTCAGCTACCTCAGAGGTTTTCTTCGCACAGCATTTCTTACTTCTCCGAGTTGCCGTGGGTCTGATAGCTGTTCAGAAACGGGCAGGAGATGAGTGGGCAGATGTCCGCACCGCAGAGCTGCCGGTGGTGGGGCTCTGATGGAGCAGCCGGGTTGCTTTTCTCCCCCGACCCAGAGCCAGGTGGATGCTTGGCATGATGCACAGCACGTTTGTGTACTTAGCTTTTAATTAAAACCCAGGACATATTGATCTGGCATGAGTATCCACATGAAAATAGGGAAGGTAGCAAGGAAGGAAGAACTTAACCTCACTGCTTGTGATTGTGGAGCTGCTTCACATCTGCTGTTTATTATTGCAATGCCCAGATGCGGTGGCGATAAGCCAGCGGTAGTGAAAAAGGTAGGAGTGAAGGAGGAGGCCCTGGAGGATGCTCTTCGCGGGCTGCGGCGACTAACCCACCTCCCTCGTGTCTGCGCAGGCATGCTACGGCATCCTGAAGGTCCCCATCGGGAGCTGGCTGTGCCGGACCTGCGCCCTCGGGGTTCAGCCAAAGTGTCTACTGTGCCCGAAGAGAGGGGGAGCGCTGAAGCCCACCCGGAGCGGGACAAAATGGGTCCACGTTAGCTGTGCCTTATGGATACCTGAAGTAAGATGTTTTCCAACCTCCTCTTGACACACGGGTGGGCACAGACCTGGTTTCCAGGTCTGAGCCCAGGGTGTTCGTTAATGGTCTAAATAGCAAGTCCAGTTTGGCTCATTAAGCCTTGCCGAGGCCAGAGCCGCGATGCTGGTCAGTCATCAAGCTGTGTGTTTAATTATCACCCCGTTAAGAGATGACACAGAGGTGGGGTGCAAGGGCACAGAGGTGGGGGGGCATTCGCAGGACCTGCCTGGTCAGGGTAAAACTAATTTCACATGTCCATTTGAAATACACGGCAACATCCAGATGAGGAATTAGTTCAGAGGAAACACTGACATAAATTTTTCCTTCCATTTCATCCAGATTTGTTTCTGGTTTTGGGGGTTTGGTTTTTTTTTTCCAAATTACAAGTGACCCTGAAAAATAACAACTAAAAAACCCATCCCTCATTCAGACTGCCACAGACATCCCCCTGTAGGAGATTTGGGATGGTAACCAGTATTTACAACTTGTCTTCTATTTCATGACCAGGTTAGCATTGGATGTCCTGAAAAAATGGAACCCATTACAAAGATCTCACATATCCCAGCAAGCAGATGGGCTTTGTCCTGCAGCCTCTGCAAGGAGTGCACTGGGACATGTATTCAGGTACGTAACTCGGCGCCAGAGACACTCAGACCTCCAAGGCTGTGCCTGTAATAGCCACTGAAGATCCTTGAGCTGTCGGTGGATGCAGTCTGGCTGAGTCTTATTCCTGCTCTGAGTAAACGGAGCACAAGCACCCATCAGACATCATCAGATGTTGTTTGCAATCATCTAATGTATTGAGTGCTAGGAATCTAGATTAACTTTCTTTGCATAATACAGTGATGTTGCTGTAGTGACTCTAATTACCGAGACTGCAAATGACCTTGGTTTGAAATCAGGAACCTCCAGCAGAAAGGCTTGGCATAGCTGCCAGAAAAGTGAGATACTCATTGTGAAATGCCCAAGCATTTCACAAACCAGTGAGGGTTGGCTGGGAAGCCTTTCTGTTGCGGGATATTGGGAAACCCTGGCATTAGGTAGTCCTCACTAGCCTGCTGGCTTGGAAAATAGAGTATTTACCGCATATTACATTCCCACCTCTTCTCCACACCTAAGCAAACCACTGCAGACATCTGATTGCCTGCTCTCCCCGTAGCAGCAGCCTACTGAAGAGGGGGTGAGACATTCTCATTTCAGACCAAAAGCAGGACACTCTGGGCTTTCCTATTACAAAAGTGGGACAGAGCTTCCCGGGCTGTGATCTCTCTTCTCGGGGAGCAAAGAGTAGAAGCTCCCATCCAAAATGCAGCACACTTGGTGTGAGAGCATTTGGGGAGCCTTGTTGCATCCAGTGATTCCCCAAGCTTAGCCCTGCTCCGCCAGTGTAATGTCCCGGTGGTCCATGGGGACAGACTGGGGGATCAGCTGCTCTGTGGTGCCGGTGCCTGTTGCTTTTGTTGGCGGACTAGGAATGGAAGCAGTCTTGGCATGCAGAGGGGGATGGAATAGCTATTAAGCTTTGAAAAATTGGGAGAAAGTTTGGGATGTGTACCAATCCTGACTCATCAGCTCCTGAACAGCAACGGGAGCTGTACCTCGGAGGTCGGTGTAGGCAGCAGTGACTGTTGGCGACCAGAAGTAGCTGGTTGGTTGCAGAAGGGCGACAGGAATAAGAGGTCTGCAGGCTCTGCTGCATTTGTGCCACTGCCTTGGGTTTAATACTTTAAAGGGAGCTATTAAAAGCAATCCCCTTAGCTTGAAATGAAATCTCACAATACTTCTTTAAATCTCTAGTGTTGACTCACTTCTTTTTTGATGGCTCTGGGTGGATCTGCTTATTCACCCTGCCAGATGGAGATACTGTGTCATAACGGCAACTGCTTTCAAAGAACGGAAGGGCAGGGAAGGAGGCAAACAGGCTTGGCAGCATCAAAAAGAATTCAGCTTCTCTGAGGCTTCATCCTCTTAGTGCCGGCATGGCACGGGAGCTGTGAGATCCCAGGGACTGAATGGATTTGCATTAAAGGTCACCTGAGATGGAACAGGAGCTTTATTGTCTCCTGTGCCGGCAGCTCACGGTTTATGAGTCTTCACAAGATTGTCACCGGCGCATTTGCCGAGGCCACCTTAGCACGGTCGGGATGGTTTTGCTTCAAGGAAAAGGGGGAGAAGGAAAGGAAAAAAAAAATGCAGGCAGTGCCTTTATTTAAGGATTTATGGGGTAAATCAGCAAGTTTACCCATGGATAAATAAACAGGCTCCACACTCATCAGCGGTACAGAGCTCTGTTTTGAAAGCTTATGTTTATGGAGCATATTTTTGATTAGTGCCTGTTTATACAGGTGTAATCTAACTACCTTTGTCAGCGCTTCGGGTTTATGACCCAGCTGTAAAAGGAGAAGGTTGTTTTCTGTTAAAGCACTGAGCTTTTATTCTTGGCAGCAGGCATCAGGTGCTCCAGGTGGGGCAGGTCTGGGGAAGGGTGTTGCTTCCAGGAGGGGCTTTTCCAAGTGGCTGGTTGGAACTGGGCTTTGCCAAAAAGGAACGCAAAATCCGGATGGCAAGCTGGAGGAGTGGAAGACTGTCATCCCAGAGGGGCACGGGGATGCTCAGAGGCAGCACCGCAGCTTCAGAAAACACCCATCTCGACCACATTTACAGAGACGAACGTGAGATATTTTTGCATAGGCATCTCTGTGCACTGGGGTATTTTTCCCCATCCAAATTTGACCATCAAAAGGAAAGCACACCTAGGGAAGCCTGAGGAACGGCTCTCCGCTGCTCTCCATGCCTCTGACCTTGCTGCTTGCGTGTAATTATTTCCCTTGCTTTTCTGGTGCAGAGCTGGGAACCCAGGGTATCTCGGCGTGGCTGTAGTCAAGCCAGAGCTCCCGGGTGCTGGGCAGGGATGCAGCCTTGGAGGCACGCTTCCACCATCTCCTGTTAAAGGGAAATCATGACTTCATGGTGGTTCTTGTGGTCAGACATCAGGAGATGCCAAAGATGCTCAGTATCCAGTAGGAATTTTCTCGTTTGCATTGCTGAGATGGAAAAGAGAGTGTTAGGAACTGGGCTCTGGCACAGCCCGAGTCCCAGCTGCGCTTGCTTGAGACCCAGCTCCTTCCTCACCAACTCCCTCCTCATTCTCAGAGCAACTGGAAGAGCTCGCCATGGCCTTTTGGTGCAGTAGAAAATGCCAGGTCTCTGTTAGTTGCTGGCAGCCTTCTCCAAAGGCACAATCTTTTGCTGTCATCCTCTTCCAGCTTTCTTTTTGTTTTGTTTTTTTTTGAGAAAAAGCCCTGAGAAGTCTCCTCCACCACTCACTCCTTCATTATTGCTCCTCTGCCCACTGCTGCCCGCTCCCCTTGAGCTGCTTGTGCCACCGGTCCCCATCCACTGGGATAACTGGTGCGGTGGTTCCCAGAGCTGTCGTCCGATTCTGCCTGTAGCCCTGAAACTGTACAGCTTGACATCAGGGGAGGAGCAGCGTGTGTGCACCGTGCAGCCCCCACGCCACGCTCTGCCTCACCACCGCATCCTCCGAGGATGTCTGCGATGCTGAAATTGCCTATTTCGGCTGAGGAGCGCTACCAGGATCCAGACCATCTGTGGTCACTAAAAATCACATGGTAGTTTTTGCAAGGATGCAGAAGCGTTGTGGCTGATGGCTTGGCCAGAGTTCAGCACCGGTAATTAATTTTTCCTTCCTGAGTCTCCCTCGCAGTTCTGCTGGAGGAGCCGCTTCCTTCCCCTCCGGCCCCAAACGGCAGCAGAGCACCTCTGTAAGCGGGTAAACTTCTGCTTGAATTTCCTTGGCAAATAAAATCATCCCTCTATTTCTTCCCAGTGAGAGTGGTTTGAGGGCTAATTAACAGCCCACATTAATCGCTAGTGCAGTTTTCACCCTCTCTCTCGGAATTCTGTTTGGGGATGGATTTGCGTGGTTAAGCAAAGTATTCTGAAATCCTTGAATGAAAGGTGCTGTAAGATAACAAAGCACGATCGATAACAAAGCAGGCTTGGGGAGCGCACCAATCTTTTGAGCCCAGTTTATTTTGCGTGGCAGATCCCTCCCTCCCACAAAGAGCGGCTTCCTTCCAGCGCCGTTGTGGGATGGATCAATATGGTTTTATTGTCAGTTTATGCAAGGTCCCTGGGTAGCTGCGGCTGACCAGGTACCTCTCTTTGTTGCCCTGTCAGCTGAGCTGTCTAATCATTTTCTGTTTGCATTTTGGGCACGGTTTCTGACAAGTGCTGCTTGCCATCTGTTGGAGGAGAGATCCAGGATATGGGTGTCATTCGATTTGCTTTGTTCCTAAAGGTGGAGCGATGGTCGTTGCTGTTAGCGGGTGCACTGTGCGCCCTTGTCCTGGCAGAAGCCACGACCGTGGTACTAATGCCAATATTGCTGCTGGTGACAGAAACAGGAGGGAGCGGACATTGCTGCGTGGTGGCTTTCCTTAGCTTGCGTGGCTTTCCTTAGCTTGCGTGACTCACCGACGGCAGCGAGTTCTCCGTGTCCGTCTTCCCTACCATAGATATTTATGTGGATAACAGCACAAAAGGGTGCTGTAGTTTGAAGCACCCCCAGCTGTTATGCCAAAACAGCCAGGGTGGAGTACGTCAGGAGTACGTCAGGAGCTCATGCAGTACCGTTACCATCTTGGCTAGCAGAGAAAAAAGCTCAATCATGGGCACTTCCAGCAGGCCTCCAACCTGAAAGTGCATCGCATCTCATTCTTGTATTAATGCTTGCCCCGTGGCTGCAGGAGCAAGCACTTGTGCTTTAAAAGCCAGTGCGTGGTATACTGACTGCACCGAATAAATCTAGACGCTGCAAGTCAGGCTGGGCTCCTTCTGTCCCTCCTTCGTTACCAAAAATAAATACTCGAGAACGGAGCCGGTGCTTCAGCTGCGTGGGAGGCTGTGCCAAGGGCTCGTCCTGCGGGATGGGCAGGGCAGGCGCCCGCTGCCCACCGCTGCGGTGGGTGCACTGGGCTGGCGCAGGGAGCACCGACGCATCCCACATGATGCCAGGCTCTATGCAAGCGCCGGCAGCAGAGCAGAGGGATTTTTGCAAGCTATCAGCTATTTTCACAAGCAATTTCAGGCTTAAATTAGGAACAAATGGCCATATTTAAGCAGGGTAAGCAGGGGGTAGGAGTTAATAATCTGCTTGCATTTGGTGCCTGCAGGAGTTTGTGCCCAGCATCACTGCCCAGAGCCATGCTGGCACAGCTCGGGGCTCGGCCATGTCAGGGCTGCATCCAGCTCTTCCCGCTGGTTTTGGAGGCTTTGGAGCAGGGCCTGGAGAGTCCTGGAAGTGGAGGACTTGGACACCGCTTGCCTACGCTTTTCTGGGCCCTGGCAGCCACACAAGTCTCTCATTTTCATAAGCACCAGCAGATTCATAAACAAAGTCAAGGGAAAATATCTAAAAGCGGCAATGTCAAAAGTTTACACACTGGGTGAGTGAGCAGGAATTCAGGGCTGATGGGATGAAGATAAAAAGCCATAAAACTTCTGTTCCTCAACTATTACGAGAATATTTCTTTTCTTTTTGAGAATTAAAGTGCAGCAGAGCCCCAGTAAAACTCTACAGCATATCCTGTATGGTTTGTCATCAACATCCAGGAAATTTCACATGCCTCTGCCTGATCCTTCGGGCTGCAACTGCATCCTCGTCCCCCGCAAGAACAATTCTTCTAGAAATGCTGAAATATGGTGCCTACAGTAATAGCCCACTTAAAATGTCTCATTATTGCAGTTTAACTGGTCATTAGCAGCTGGAATAGACTGATTTCTTATGGGTTATGGCTGAAATAATTACCTGACACTGTGAGCCATTAAAAACCAGTTAATGAGTAGAGGGGGAGAAGGTGCTGACATGGACACAGGCACTGCGCTGGCTGGAGGGGTTCCTCTGTAGGAAACCAGGCTGAGGTTTGTTGCCTGTGGGATCCAAAGTAATTTAACTCTGAGGTAAGTTAGGGGAATTGTTAAAAAATTAATCTAACTTTGACAGCGGTCTAGCCACTGTACCAGTTCTTTTCATGATGTTTTGCTCTGTATGTGCTGAGTTGCTTTTTTTTTTTTTTTTTTTTAAATGGAGCTAATTAGAGGCTGTGTGATTTCCAGAGGAGAAAGGCATCGTGCTCCAGGAGCGTTGGCTGCTTCGGAGATACCACATTCACTCATAAACCTTGACATGTTCTGTACGCTTTCAGTAAAATGGTATATTAGCTTTAGATGTGGTAAAAGAGTGGAGTAGTTTAAGGGTGAAATACAGATGAAAATTTCTCTGTCAGGAGAAATCTATTGAGAGTCTTTGAGCATCCTGTTGGCCCATGCTGTTGTCTTTGGCTGTTGACGTGTCTTGTTGGAGGAACCATTGGAAGCTCCTGTTTATGGTGGGTGAAAGATGAGCAGGGCCCGTCAAAGAGAAGGATTAAAGAGGTAAGGTGGGAAGGTGCCCGCTGATATCTAGTGAGCCCTGGGTTTCTTCTGCTTGGGTCATGGGTGTGTGAGACTTGGGCAATACAGGTGTTCTTCCATAAGGAGTACCTGTAGTGGGGCATCCATCACTTCATGGTAGGTGTTGTCACTCATACGGGTGTCACAGTTTTTGTAGTAAGCCAGGCTCGAGCCTTGTGGTCATGTTGTGTTGGTAAGCATGCCCTGCACCGATGGTGCTTTGCCCTGGCCGTAAGCCCTGTCCTTCTCCCCGCAGTGCTCCATGCCCGCCTGCGTCACCGCGTTCCACGTCACCTGCGCCTTCGACCACAACCTCGACATGCGGACTATTCTAGCAGACAACGACGAAGTGAAGTTCAAGTCCTTCTGCCTTGAGCACAGCACTGGTGCCACCAAGTTGCCTGAGGAGGCACGGACAGAGCCTGACCAAGCCCAGCTGGACTTGGAGAAGGTCACGCTGCGGAAGCAGAAGCTCCAGCAGCTGGAGGAGGACTTCTATGAACTCGTGAAGCCTTCGGAAGTGGCAGAGAACCTTGACTTAAGTGAATCGCTGGTGGATTTTGTCTACCAGTACTGGAAGCTGAAGAGGAAAGCAAATTCCAACAAGCCGCTGCTGACACCAAAAACAGATGAAGTGGACAATTTGGCCCAGCAAGAACAGGACGTTCTCTACCGACGCTTAAAGCTCTTCATGCACCTCAGGCAAGACCTGGAGAGGGTGAGTACAGCTTTTCTTTCAATGGTGTACCCATATGCTCCATCAGGGCTGCTTTAATGTGTGCTGGCACCTATAGACAGAATGAGCCCTGCTCCCTGGTGACTCGGTTCGACTCCCCTAACAGTTGCAGCCCTTCATCTAGAGTGCTATTCAGAAGAATAACGGTGTTTAGCGTGCGTGTATCATCACTGCCAAAACACTGACACTGATGAAATGAGTTAGTCTCAGCCAGGGGTTCAAAAGACCAAATGTCTACGGGGAGAGGTGCATCGGTGGGGTTGGGTGGCTGGGAGGCAGATAATGCTGCTCCACCGAGCTCTTCATAGTCTCAAACCACAAAATTACCCTGCGCTGCCCCTTAGATGCTTTCCAGCAGCAAGGCAGAGGAACACTTCATTATTTACTTACATTAAACATCGAAGACGGGTGAATGGCAGGAGCGAGCTGCAGGGCCAGCGGGACTGGGCATTCCCTGCCCTGCCGCAGCCAAAAGTGGGTCGGCTCCTGGGGGAGCTGCCGGCGGAGGCAGAGCCATGCCGGAGGATACAGACGGAGGATGCAGGTGCCTGCAGATCCCCGTGGCATGGGGCATCCTCGTACAGGGGAGGGAGCAGCTGCCTCCACGGCAGCTTTTTTGGGGAGAGCAAATGTCAGCGGAGCAGCAGTACCAAAGCGGTGCCAGAGCCCCCCGGGCTGTGCTCGCTGCCGCACCGCGCTGCCTGCCTGCGGATTTGGCTGTCATGGCTGCACGGAGGGAAGGAGCAGGGATGGGGCAGAGGCAGGCTGGAGAGGAGGAGGGGCGGCAAAGGCGAGAAGCAGCGAGGGGAGGAAGCATAGGGGAAGAAGCACAGCACCCAGAGTGAGACAGCAGAGAGCAGCCTGGGAGGGGACGGGAGCGGTAGTGCTGCTGCTGGGGGGGAACATGGGCACAGCGCAGGGCAGCAGTGGGACAGGGACAGGCAGGGCAGGGCTGCCAAGTCTGGCGTGCAGGGGCCAAGCTCCCTTTCCTCCTGTGCTTAAAACCTGAGTTCTGCCTGGTCCTCCTTCTCCTGCTCCTGCCAGAGGGGTGAATCTATGGCCCCTGCTTGGGTCCCCTCCTGACAGCCCACCCACGGTGCAAAACCCATGGAAGGGCTCAGGATCACTGGAGCAGACAAGGAGGGAGGAAGGCAGGAAAACGGCATTGCTTTGACCCGGTGGAGGTGGTGCCCTGAGCAGTGGGGTGGAGGATGCTGCAGGGGACATCCCTGGGAGGCGAAGGTGGTGGTGATGCTGCCCTGCTTATCCCTGAACCCTCTCTCCGAGCTGCTGTGGGTCTGCAGCATAACTGAACCCATGGGGAGAAAGGTGGTGTGGGTGAGCAGGGTGTTCATGCCCAGGTGGGGTTCAGCTCTGGACCAGCCTGTCCTGGTCCCTCACTGCAGTTCCCTGTGTTGTTCTTGGAGCCTGAGACCCTTCTGTGTAAAAGCAATTGGATTTCAAGCTATTGATCTCTTTTTCTCTGGCTATATCAGCCTTCATCCCTGTGTACATCATTGCCATCACTCTTCCAGTCTGTCCCTCCTTTGCCTCCTGCCTTTACTGCATCATGTTTCCATCTCTGTGTTGGGCTGGGCTGGTGCCACCATTAATGGGTCTCCGGCACCAAGCTGTAGGCAGCAGGCTGCAGCTGCTGGATCCGAGGGTGACAAGTTCAACTCAGTTCTTTCCTCTCATCTGCTTCTCTATATTGTAAATCTAAACCAGGCTGCTCCGCCTCCCTCTGCTTCCACTTGCTCCCAGCTTGACTTCCCCAGCTGCAGTGAACCACTGTGCATCTCTGGGTACAGCGCTTTGCTCCGGGAGCTGCCTAATTCAAAGACGTGGCACGGCAGCTTCTCTTTGATCTCTTTGTGTCAAAACTATGGGTTTTACCAGATTTCTCATTTTCCAGGGCTGCCTCCAGGCTTCCTAGGGTCATTCCTCATCGGTGTTCAGCCTCTGCTTAGCAGCTCCCTGCCAGGTTTCACTGCCTGGCCCTGGAAGAGCTGTTTGTTTGCTCTTATTCCAAGACAGGGGAACAATAAACACTGGCCAGATCAAAGTCTGGCGCTCAGATCGGTGATATGGGTTTAAATCCCATTGCTGCCAGTACATCCCAGGTATCTGATCCTGTCTGTCAGCACCACTCACAGCCACGCCATTTCACTTGCAAATAGTGAGGCATCACATCAAATTCCCTTGCAAATAGCGGGGCACGGCATCAGATAGGGGTCAGAGAAGAGCAACCTGGAGGGGTGGCTTTTGGAGGGTGTCCGTGGGGCATCGCATTGCTGTTTTAGTGTTTACATCAATTAATCTGGCGGGAATGGTTGTGATTTGGGGACTGATTATGGTATCTAGATCCAAGAGTTGGGGAGGCAGAAGTGGTGGGGCAGCCAGTGACAGCGCTTCCCTCTGCCTTCTCTTAAGCGCTGTCATTGCTGCACTTCACAGTGTCAGCAAATTAAATTTATTGCCTGGGAATCCTAATACAGTCCCCCCATTTTCTTTCTGGACTTTTTTAACCCTCTTTTGCCTTCTTTATTTTTTCAGAAGCTTTTTCCAAGGACTGATTGTTTAAATTAGCGTTAACAAAAAACTCTAATTTCCAGGCTTTCATACCAGCATCTAAGCTTGGCTTGGGGAAGCAGCGCTGGGTAGTGTTTATCTGTGTAAGTGTGTGTAAACACCAGCAGTCTGTGAGCAGAGAACAAGTAATGTTTTCTTCCAGGAATATCGAGTCATGGAGAAGAGATACCACCAAACACTCTGAGATGCAGGTTGCCAGAGGCAGTTGTTTTCCTCATAAAGAAATTTGAGTTTGATATATTCTCCAATCCAGAACAAAAAAAAAGAGGATGTAGTAAAATATACAGGATATAACTCACTGCTTTATATTTACAGCTAGGGGATTTAAAAAAAAAATAATAATAAAAAAAAGAGCAGCTTTTTCTCCTGTATTCCTGAGTGTTTCCAAATTGTCCTTAGGTAAGACTGATGCCATAGGGGGTTGCCAGGATCGTCCTGCTGCCTTTGCAGCCTTTGGTGGCAGACATTAGGGTAAGCGTGGGACGAGGTCCT
>VZTV01051758.1:836-29138 GCA_013400875.1 Anhinga rufa
ACTTTGGTACCTTTGATATAAGTCCATGCTGTATATTTTATTTAAATTTCTCCAGCCTCTGACTTTTGAGCTCAGATTGTTCATGTTTAGCCTCAGACCAGCAGTAATTTTTATGAATTCCTAGAGTTCTGCTGAACCTTCAGAGAAACCCGCTGGTCCTGCTCAGCAGGATGTCTCCAGGGCTGCGTCGTGAACTGTGCACACGGGTGTTGGCTGGAATTACAAGAGCATAGGCCAGCAGTTGCCTCCACAGCCAGTTAGTGGGCTCCAAGGTGTCCTACGGAAGACACTGAGGTGGCAGCTACTGAAGAGCAACTTCTGGAGTAAAACAACTGTGCTGAAATATGGAAAGGTAATTTTTCTTAAGTGTATGCACAAAATGACAATCATATCAATGCCATTACAAGCACCAGTTAAGATGAGAATACCTGCCAGGGAAATGCCTCTTTGGTCTCTTTTTTTTGAAAGTCGGGATGACTGAGTCCATTTCAGACATGCATGAACACATCTGTGCAAGATTAGCCCCAGATGGGCAAACATCAATATTGTCACATCACAGGCAGTGGCCAGAGGCACAGATAGATCTGAGGGACCTGCCCAGAGCTACAAGGGGAAGTCTCAGGTAGCGCATTGGAAGAGACTCCCCACCATCAGAGTCCAGGCACAGACCAGTCTGCTTCTGAGAGAGCTCACAAATGAGATGCCTGTTTCTCTAGCTCCAGGCACAATATCTACCTACAGCCATACCTTCTCTTATGCAAACAGACACACCAACACAGTTCAGAGTGAATGCCAGTGAGCCTTGAAAGGAGGTGTTAACATTGAGAAGATTGATTATTTTCTACCCAAAAGAACTGCTGTTTCCCTATAATTTAGGTTTCAAGCCTCTTATTTCTGCCTGGACTGAGTTTCAAGAAAAGCTTACGTGATGCTCAGAATGTAGCCCTGTCTCAATGGCTAATTTATTTTTATAAAATAAAACAGCTAAGGCAAGGATTGTTTTTTTTTAGACTGGAGGCCTCTTCTTTACTCTTACTATTATTTCTATTATATGTTGAACATCTGTAATCAACAGTACATATGTAGAGCTATTGTGAGAAAATTCATGTTGTACTGCAGTGTCTGGCCAGGTAAAGGGCAAAGGTTTAATGCAGTTTCATTACACTTAATGATTTAATAAGGTCAGTCACAAGTACGTACAAATTCAGATTAGTATAACTTAATTAAGCCCTTAGAAAATGATCAGTCTAGCCTTCTACTGTGTTAGTTCCAACTTGTCCTTTCCTTTCAGTGAATAAGGTAATAAAAGCTACTCACTTTACTTTCCCAGGTGGAGCTGTGTGGGACACAATTTTGCCACTGATGTCATATGGGGAGAAGACAGCATTGGAAAACACGAAACCCGGCATCGTGGGTGCGTTGTCCCCACACTTCAAGCTCTGCTTTACAACAGCAGGAAGGGCATTACCCACTCACAGAGAGTGATAGTAGGATGGTAATCAAGGGCTCAGAAGTGTATTTCAGCCCCTTGTGCATCCCGATGGTGGTACAGCCTGTAATTACATAGTCACACACTATTCTTTTTCATAAGCCTCTGGCCTCCTTATTCAGGGCACCTATTAAGTAGTTATTAAGTACTATATTTTCTTACTGAATGTTGGTTCTACACGTAATTTACCGTACCCCATTCAAATTATCCTCTGAGAAGTGACTGATGAATGGCCTTGCAAGCGAGTCTGCGACATTCATGCTTGTTCTGGTGAGTAACAGCTTCACAAACAACAATGAATTTATTTGCAGGGTGCACCTGTGAGAGGAGAGGGTGTTTAACAACTAAAGATGAAGTGCCAAAGTCCACTAATTTGGGTTACTAGTCCAAAAGGTCTGAATTTTCAGAAGGCACCAGAATTGCATGATATGTTTTGTGCCAGAAGCACAGCTCCTCTTTATGCCAGCTCCAAATAAGTGTGCTCTGCAGATTTGAAGGTTGGGCTTGGTCCCGTGTTAGGCACCCAGGAGATGGGGAATCACACACAGTGACCACCTTGGACAACTAAATCTCAGTTGTCTAGTATCCGCTGGGGATGCTGTAGAGGACGCAAGGAGAGCATGCCATTTTCCTGGGTACCTCACCCGTGTTAAGTCTAAGACCATTGCTCTTCTTCCTGCCTCATTCCTTGCCCTGCAACCAGGCACATTCCTCCTTCTATCGGTAAAGAGTCACGGTTTGTCCCCTGAGTAAGTCTCTGAGTAAGGAAGGGGTCTTGAGGAAAAAATAACATAACTTAGTTAAAGATTGTATTGTTCTGTCCATGCATTTGACACTGTACCTCCCAGGCAACTTTAATCCTGACATTTCCCAACATAGAAACCTTACATTTATTTCATATTCCAACACAGCTTCTTGGAATGCATTTTCTTATTTTCTACTAAGGTTAAAAGAGAAAAAAATACAGAAAATGTCAAATCCATGTCTCTTTCTCAGTCACCTTTGTTTTAATGACTATACTCTCATCCTTGAATAGCTTTTCCAAACTGCCTGTCCCTGAATCTACACCTCCCACCTCTTTCTCCTTTCCTTTGTGGCTCTGAATATTATGTCTTGAATTTTGGTGTGCCTGGGCCAAGCACTCAGTGATGAAGCATGCAGGAGAACTGGTCCTGTGGTCTGGTCTGGTCTCCAGCACTGGGTCCCAACGTATCTTTTGGCACCTCAGAGTCAACAAGCGAGGGGATGTTGTCCTCAGTGGTGGGATGGAAGACACCTTGCACAGTTGAAACATATAGCTATTAAAATCTAAATCTGCAGTAAACATATGTGGCTTTTTGAAGGCTTGAAACTTGTCCCAAATAGGTATGTCTTTTCTCAAGGACAATAAAAGATGCTTTGCTTCCTTCCCCTCACTTTAGATAAATACCATGCTCTGCTCCAAAACTTATGAGAGCATCCTTGCCCTGCCTCTGATCTGAATGGCGGTGGCTGAAATAAATAGGCTATTATCTAGAAGCAGGCACATAGCACACACAATTTCAGTTAAAATCCATCAAAGTTAAAAAAAAAAAGAAGATAGCAACCTGAAAAAGTTTCTTATATTAGGAATTGCCAGGTTGTCTAAACAAGAGGTGCCTAGCCCAAACCACAATGTCAGAATGTGCACATGTATAGTGTTATAGGGATAAATACTTTCAAGTCATTATCAATGCACAGGGAATGAAATTTAATAAAGTCAAATGAACCCATCCATCTATCCTTGCAGATTTCAAAATTTTATACACTAATTTCCGTGTTCCTCTTTGACACTGAATTTTTAGGAGGAGAATTAATTCAGAGAAATGGCTCTTAATATAAAATTTAATCATAGTTTTTTCAATAAGTGTGTAATTTTTTTAAAGAAATAAAATGTGATGTGATCTACATTTTTGATTAAACAGGGAAAATGCTTATAGGCTTTATCCTGATAGAGCCTTGATTCCTTAAGCAACACATTATGAGATGTTAATTAAATGACAGTAACGTGTAACATAGCTCCCGTTTTTAATTTATTCAGGCTTCATATTTTTTCCCCGCTGAAGGGATATTCTCACCTTAAAAGCAAAGCAGCTCTGCGAGCGGCAGAGCTGATGAAACCTGGTTTCCTCTGAGATTTGTGACCGTGGGCTGAGCTCAGCCCTGTGGATGACGGAGCATCTGTGGGGAAGGTACACCTGCTGCAGCCTTCCCTGGTGTGGGGCACCGACAGCAGACTGGGGAGTTGCTGAGACAGTGCTAAGGGTGTTTTGGCTCTGCTGCTTGGGGAATTGTATTTGTTGAGGGTTTCTGGACACCTGGAAATGCCAGACCTTGCTGAACAGGTGCAGACCAGATACACACAGAAGGTCTGACCTGCTCTGGATGCAGGGACACACTGGATTTTTGGGGCATTTAACATGCTGCCACAGGGAGAAGCATGTCACAGTAAAACATGTCTATTTTACTGGATGCAATCACAGCACAAAAACACGAACCCAGGCCCTGATAAGTGCTCATGCCATGATCTATGGTATTTCCTACATAGCAAGAGGGGAGCCCTACCAGCATATTCCTCCACCAGCACAACCCCTGGTGTTCAGGCTGGTCAGCATCCTGCCCTGTACAGTCAGCATCCTCTGGATCCCTCAGCTAGCAGGACAAATTTTCCATGTCGCTTCTATTCTGCTGACAGGTGGGCTTGAACTGACTAGTGACTTCAAAATTTCCAAGGGATCATTGAAAGAGAGGCAGGAAAGGAACATATAGACCTCAGGAAATCACTTTTTTTGTGTGTAGGCTGAACTAAGAACATACCTCTTTGGTTTTATAACTGAGATAAGGAAACACCTTTTCCTATCTTATTTATGCCAGGTTTAAAAATTTTGTGCATTCAGTAGCATTTTGAGGTATTCAGACTGCCTGCAGTTAAACACCTGAAATCCAGTCATTTCAGCACTGATGATACAGGGAGCCTTTGTGGACCGGTCTCCTACCAGCAGCACTGGGATTCAGTGTCCTTTGTTAAGGGGGTGAATCCCCCTCCTTTACCTTAGGTCATTGAGACCTTATTCTTGCAAGCATTAGGCAGGATGCTACTCCTTTTGAATTGTACGGGGAATCATTATGAACAGCTGTGCTGATGTTCAGCCTCACTCACCACTAGCCACTGTAGCGAGGACCCGAACAGGTGGAGATCTCTGACCGTGTCTCAGATGAAGCGTGGAGCTCCATCTGCTTGGGTTCTTTCTCATGCCAGTAATAGGGGAAGAAAAAAAGCAAAACCAAACAATCCTGCTGTCCCCCAAAGTGTAAACACCAAGAAAGGCAAACTGTCATGCCTGAACCTACTTTTAAAGCGACTTTGGAATCTGAATTTATTTTGTCGATTTGAAGGTTAATATTTAAGGGAGCATTACATCCACCAGTTTCACGGACTGCAAACCTACTTACATTTCATGCTGAAGTTGTCCTTTTAAAATTGGTCCCAGCACAAGGACCAGCATTTAGGCAAGTGTTTTAAAAATGGGCTGAACGCAACACAAAAATGAGAGCATGCTGCTGAACAGATCAAGGGATATGTGTAATGCAGTGGAATATGGTCTCAGTGCTAAATTGAACAGAAATCTAGACAGAAACCAAAATGAAATCTTCGGGTAGTCTATGGCGATCTGAAATAAATGTTCTCTTCTTGGAAGCAGTGCCATGTATTAGGTTGGTTGTTAATCTAAATTTAAATGTCCTTAATTATGCTAATTTTTTTCCTGGCAGATAATTAAAAAGAAGATTTTTAATGAGTTAGATGTCTTAAGATCCTAGAGAGAAGGAAAAAAAGGGAGAGAGAGGCTGGTAGAAAAGCTAAATAAAACAAAACTCAGACCTAAGACGCAGTTCCACATTCCCGCTGCCATTTAGTGGGCAGCTTAATTTCCTTGTGTTGTCCTTTGACAACATCTCCTGACCATGTGCATCCACTGTCATTTACTTGTACTTTTGACTATGAGCTATTTGGGGCAGAGACAATCTTTTTTCCTCTGCATGCAGAGCAAGTGAGTCCTGGGGTAGGACTTGCACATTAGTACTCTACAGGAGAAATAATGCCAGAGACTTGTTCCTGCAGACGAAATCCTGACCCAGTTTGGAACTGATCACTCTACAGTACTTTTATCCTTTCTAGCTAATGTTGTTTTTAAAAGACTTGGTCTCTGACCTATTTTCACACTGATTTCTGTGCTAGTGAGGCTTTTATCCTTTAAATTGTTGGATACTTGTTTACATAAATACAGCATACATTTTGCTAACCAAACAAGATTTGGAGTTTTTGTTGGCAAGAGACTGTTTCTGTTTTAGAAACTGTGGTGTATGTAACAGAAATATTAACTTTATTTTAAGTCTAATATACCTTTCTGCATTTTTCTTGCAGCTGGGACTGAGATGGAGATACTGAAGCTAAGGAAAAATATATTTACAACCTGGGAAATAAAAAATTGAAGTGAGAAAACAACCTCCTGTAGAGTGTCTAAGCCACAGTTTGAGCAAAATATTCAATCACAGATACAAACGGAGGAGAAATCTTAGGGCATGGTTTTGGGTCATAGTTTCGCTTTAGCCAGTTCTGGAGAGAGCATCCAGAAATTTCCAGTAAAACCATCCAAAACACTGGGATAAACATACCCCGAGCACCTCGAGAACTGGACACGTGCCGTCTCAGCCCAGTTCTCAGCAGCTAGATAATCCTCCTTACAACAGCCGCTACCTCAACAGGTGCTGTAGCCCCTGCTGTCTTCTTCATTAAGGGGCCAAAGACTATGCGATTATGAAAACTAAACACTCACTTATCCCTAGGTGAAGTTCAACTCGGTTACAATGGCAAAGGGCAGCCGGCGGAGGAGGCATCACTATTGTACTTGCTCTCCGGACTTCATCCTGCAGTACTGTTAACCCAGCACTTTTCACAGCACTAATCCCTAATTCAGCAAAACACCGAAGCCCCTGCTTAACTCCAAAGCTTGGCTGAACTGGGGCCTGAATTCATTTTGAGAGGAGAGAGAGTGAAAAAAAATAAATCTACAAAACATATTGAAATTTTTCAGAAGTAATTGTTAGGCACTGACTTGCTGCATGTAAATAAATGTATTGCTTATACAGCAATTGCTAATCAGCTAATTGCATATATATGCATATACATACATACATGCACACATTTATATATATTTCCTTCCCAAAAATAAATCAAATGTAAGTTGCTCAGAGGTCTCCTTAGATGCAAGTTTTCTACAGGTTAGGCTAGCTATAAATGAAAAGGACCACTAAATAAATAAATAAACGGCTTTGTTCAGTTGTATCTCCAGCAGGGATATGACTGTTCATTATGAATAGGGGCTGAAGGCTTCACTGCTCTGTAGTTTATAAATACTAATGAGTGACATATTGAGAAAAATTGTACCTACAAAAGCAAAGTCTTCTGCCATGCAAATCAGGCCCCAATTCCCCACAGATAAGGATCTTTTTGATGGAACACATGCAAAATCTACAGCTCTTAATTCTTTCATTAGTATTCCAGGCAGACGATTGCCAAATAACAGGGAAAACTGTCTGAATTGCTGTGTCTGAAACCTAATATTGATTTGTTTAATAGTGTCAGGAAGTCAAAATTCACAAATCTCCTGTCGATTGTTTATGAGGCAGTTAGCACAGAATTGGATGCCCCTGCTTAATTAATAACTCATTACTGAAATTTGATTATATGCTTGAATGGTTTAAATGGGCTCTAATTCAGTATCTGCAAAGCAGTGTTGCAACAAAGTAAAATGGATCTAAAAGCTTGTTTTTTAACAGTATTGCCGTCTGTATTTCATGATCTCTATTGGTGAAGAATATGTTGACATAGTTGCTAGGGCAGACCTTATAGTACATCAATAATTGACACAAAAACGTGTTTTTTCTAATGATGTTATGAACTGAATCCTGGCTAAATCAGAGGGATACTTTAAGAGACATGACACTGATTTGAAAAAAAGGAACTTTAAATGCATTTTTTTTTTGCATGTGATTATCAACAATGGAAACAAGGAGAACAAAGATATTTTTACCATGGGCATTTATTCAGAAGTATCTTGGGGATTCAGGTTTGTATGTCCAGGGGACTGAGCTCCTCAGTGATTTAGATGCTCTTGAAACTCTTATCCACCATGTTTTATGCTGTTCCTGGCACTTTCTTATCTCTGGTACTAACAAAGGAAAGAAACACTCCAGGTCTAATTTTGAAGTTCTGAACTTCACTTAATGAACCTTTCCCCATTTTCAGCATCTGACTAAAATAAAATTTCAACGTCAGGTATTCCCCCCTCCCCTTTCTTGTCTTTGAGAAACCAGAACAAAATAGATAAAAAAAAAATAGATTTGTGCACATTTTTGAGATAAAAGAACTAGAATGAGCTATGTCTAAGGACTAGGTAATCAGGACACTTGTTTTTGACAGCACTGGAAATCCCCAATTTTCATTAACTATAAAAGAATTATTATTTTGTTGGAATATTCAAAGTGGGTTTGTCTTTGTCTGCTGTTAACTTGTCTGTTAAAAAGAAAGTCAGCCCACAGGTATGTTCGTTGCTGTGAGAAGGACTCAAGCATGTGCTTAAACATGTTACTGAATGGTGATCTGGGTTTGGTCAAGAAGCAGAAGCTGTAGCTCACCGGTTAGGCAATGCTCCTTGTGTGGCATCTTTCTCCCTGCTCCTGGCATTACCTTCAGTGCATGCAATGGTCACCAACAGACCTTTGGTGCTCAAATTCTTGTGTACATTCTTCACAGCTGACACACTATAGGGTTATTTGGTCTGCAGGGGATTTCCTTACTTGCAAGATGAATTCCACTGAATTCCACCAAGCTCCTGCTGAAGACGGAGCTCACTCCCCGCACGATGGACACATGCTCCAGGGTAGCTAATGTATATGTCATGAATAATGATTAGCAAAAAGTTGAAAGTGAAGGGTTCACAGACAACCCATTCTCTGAATATTACGTGCCCAGACTCTTCTACCAAGTTCAAGATGCTTGTTTAGGCAAAAGCAGTAAAAAATTAATAATTAATAAGATTCAAACAGATATGTTCAACCAGCTCCAATAGGAGACATCAGTGAAATGCTTTGGGAGAAGCTGTTCTCATGAGAATTCCAGGTGTGGTTGGCCTTAATGAAAAGGTTTGCATAATTGGGGCAGTTTTAGAGCAACCTGGAGAACCCTGAGCTGGTCAAAACTGGCCCTGGAGGCAAGAACTTGACCCATAGCAGTAAAAAATGGCATAATTTCTCTAACGACTGTGAAGCTAAGCATTTCAGCTCAGATCCTCAAAGCAACTTAATCCTTCAATCAATAAAACATACTCTTCTAAGTATCCCTGAGGAACTGGACCTTGGAACTTGGACCTTGATCCACATGATGTGTTAACAACGGCTCAGGATATGCATTTTTGGATACTTCTGTAAAGAACAACCTTCTAAGGACTTGCAAACTGTTGCAGCTGGACTGAGTATCTCTCAGACCAATAAATAGACCTGCCTGATGAGCAAATATGAATGTCCTGAAATATATAGATATATAAAAATAGAAATCAGGTGGAAATTCTAATTGAAATAAAACTGACTGAAGTATGTAAATGCAAAATATACTCAATACATTAACTGAATCTTAATATTTGGGCACTCTGAGGGAAAAAAAAGGCAGTGAATGACTGCAAGTTTGCCTAGAACTGCCCATAATCTTGTGCAGATGAATAAGCAGTGAGGTACCAGTCCAGGTATTGTGTGGGCAGTGACTGTGTCTGGCACAGTGGGCGAACCCCCAGGTATAAACTGTGCTTAGGTTTTGTGCCAAAGCCTCGTGTCCATCTCTGAAAATGTGAATGGCAGTATGTCCTACATTATAAAACTGCAAAATATTTATTAAACTCCTCTTCTTTTACAACCTTTCCTTCATGTCTTGTGTGGGCAAGCGAAGGGACTTCTGGTGATGCACTTGTTTGGAAAAGGTATCAACACACTGTAGATTTAGCAAAAACCATTTAAAAAAGCAGGGGGGAAAAAATACCTGTTTTACCACTTTCATGTGGTCCTTCCAGTCTTGTCATTGGGAAATGCTGCAGGGTTAACTTCCCATACTCCGTCACAGAGCATCGTGTTCTATTCCTGACCAGCTTTCTTCCAGCAAGATACTAATGCATTTTCAAGTTATCTGAAGCCTTTGAAAACGGTTGTGTATTTATCATAAGTAGAGCCGTCAATATTAAATCAACAGATGTGTTTTTTAAAAATCATCTTTACACTATCTATATGTTATATTTTTTAAAAGGCTGTCACTTTTCTGCCTTTTACTGGCAGATTTTAGTGACATCCCATATAGACTTTTTCCATTTGGGTTTCTGATAACTAGAACATGATTATAATTGTTTAGCATGTAGATTGCTAAGATGAAGATTATTTTAAATTTCCACTCTTACCTAACTGAGCATATTATCAGTGTTAAACTGTGAAATACTTATTAATGATAACCAACAATAAGTGATGCCATCAAGAGTTCATTTCTCAAGCAAAAAGGAATTGCTGTACGTTTGCATGCATGCAGCTGTAAACAATGTCGTAGTTCACAGGTTTACTAACTTCTTCCAGTGATGGGTAACTTTTACAATTAATTTGAGTTAAATAATTAAGCCTGGGCAACTAAGAACATTTTTGAACTGTCATTAAAGACAAAAAAATACCTTTTAAGCAGTGTTTTAACTTGTGCTAAACAGCAGTCTTAGGAAGAATGCTGGTTTCTTTCTGCTGTGGGCCGATTTGTCAAACTGCTATTAAGAATTTTCAGTTATAAAAAAAAAATGGAGTGAACCTTTATTTTTTTCCTCTAATTTATTACGCTTGATTACGCAGCTGGAATGGGAAGGTAGCTGCTGTTTGTAGTTAAATAACTCCTCACAATTTCTTAAAGAAATGATCTTCAAAGCTTTAATGGGTCAGTGGCTCAAGTACAAAGGAAAGATTGATTTTCATACTCCCACTCTTTGTTCCCAAAGTTTAAAACAGACACGTTCTGGTAAATTAGTTTGTCTATGTTATTAATGGAAGAACTTATTAAATTCCCATAAATACATGGTGGTATCTTACTTAAAACACAGAATGCATTTGCTTTGAAAAAAATACATGTCTAAAAGTAAACAGGGGTGTAATATTTTTATTTGATTTCAGAAATGTCTCAAAAGGCAGAAAGCAGGAGAATTGGGGGTTTGCAAAATATATTAGGTATGCATAATGATGAATGGCACAAAGAGCGTAGGCTCGAGTCGATAGAAAATATGTTATTTGCGTTTAATGAAAAGCATTCGCATACTGGGTAAGTGGCAATACTGTGGGGAGAATGACTACTTTAAGCAAGAAATATTGTCTGGGTGAAATACTTCTTTTATGTAAGGCTCATGTGCACGTTCCTTGGCTGAGCGGAGGGAGGTTACGCTGCTGGTGCAGGAACGATCTTGGGGTCAGGGCAGGCTTCAATATTGGTGGAAAAGAGAGTTGCTGTGAGAAAGATTATTCAGCTCCACGCAGGGAGCAGCACTGCTGCTACATGAGGGGGATGAAGGGAGTATCCCTTGGCTGATGTAAACTGCCAGAGCTCCTTTTGCATCAGCTGAAGGTCTGCTCCAGGTCTGTGTCTTCTCCTACACAAGTGGAGACACTTCTGATATATTCTCATGGCCTCTGAGGTCACCGAGTTTCCCCTGATGATCTGCCTGTCTGGAGAAGGATGTCTTACCACACTTAATCACCTTTTCTTTCTCTTATCCAACAGTGTTTAGCTCTCCCTGTGAATAAATCCCCCGCACCTCAGCAGTTCACGGGGAAGCACAGACCCTCAGAAATGTTCCCAGATGACCCCATCAACAGCTATAGGGGTTATTGTATCACGGGGGCTCTGGTTAACTAGAAATTCACTACCAAGGCTGTTATCAGTGGTAAAACCACTCTTTGAATCTGAGCTCGTGCCATTGCTGCCTACTAATGGAGGGGCAAGCTGCCTTCGACAGGTTATGGGGGTATTACCGGTGGGTCAATCAGCTAAATGGAGTTGGTCTGCACACTCCCCACTCCCACTGGAGGTAGTGGAGCTTAGCTCCTGCTGCTGCTCTGCCTGCTCTCAGTCCTGCTGATGACTCTCCCTGTAAGCTTTAGTTTGAATGTCAGAGCTTTAGGGTTAATCATGGGAAGATGTGGAGTTTTTACCTGGATGATGATGCTCAGTGGATGGGCAATGCAATACAGACTGCGGGGAAGAAGTGGTCTTTCCCTCTCTTTAATTTTTTTTATTTCACTAGGGAAATTTGACATGGTCCCCAGTACAATTTGAGAGGGCACCAAATAACTGTGCTTTGTTGATACAGCATGGTCTGGGAGGTGCAGGGTGTGATCAGGGCGCAGCCAGTATCACCCATACCAGCACCCAGGGGCAAGGACCACTCTCCTGTTAGAGCACACTGTGGGGGGAGAGGGTCCGAGGTAACATTTTTCTGTCACAGTAGTTTTTTTCCTTCAAATGTAAAAGCTTCACAGAAGTGATTTACACAGCTGCTGTGAAATATCAGATTGGAGCATTCCTAGAAAGTCTTTTGGGCTCAGAAGTATTTTGATTTTCTAAAAGACATTTTATTTTATCCACTGTGTATTATGCATTCAAATAAAAAAAAAAGTCAAAATGCTAACAAATGTGATGAACTAATCAAAATTTTGAATCTTCGACTCCCTGTGTACTCATTCCTCCCCCTCCCTTTATGTCTGTGGAAAATTTCCAATGTTTTGAATTGGTTCTGGAACAGAAATGAAAACAAGGCTTCCTCTACTTCTTTAGTAGTATAATCTTGTGGTTCTCTGGCATGTTTATCCTGCCCAGTCCCAGTGAGATGGTTCTTTCAGAGACATGACAATTTCTCACTGTCATCCAGCTGTTGTTCCTACCAGAAAGGGCTGAGAGGGGGATTCTACCTTGTTGCAAGAATGGGTAAATAAATCACAACCTGTCCTCCACATCAGCTCAGGGGAGAGCATGCAAACCGAGACATCTACCTCTAGTGCTGGTCACACGGGACCTCAGGGTACTCATCAGACCAATTTTTCTGCTGTTTACTTATATACAGCCTTTGTTAATCACTCCCTACATGAAAACACATCCTGTGTACCATGGATCAAGTGTTTCATTGCCTCCCAGTGCATTAAAGCTTAATGCTGAAAGTGATTGCATTTCCTTGTAACCAGTAATTTGGAGGCTGCTACAGAGCCTTGCTCCTTTTGGAGCTAGGTACCTTCTAATTCTAAGCCTCCACTTATATATTCATTACTAGTTTTATACTAATTTCTTCATCTTTGAAGACTGTTGTCTAGCTCATCCTGCAGTACTTCAGACAGCAGTCATATACCATCAACCTCACTTTTTCCAAAGCTGGGAGAGTAAGAAAATTTTCATCTTCTATCATAAGACACACTCCATACCAGGGAATCATCTTAGTAACTTTCTCTGACTCATTCCAGCTTGAACTGATGCTTCTCAGACAAGGTGCCCAAATGGCCCCATCTTTGATATTTGACCCTTCATTACACAAAATTTGTTATTTAGATAGGAATAGGTCTTGTCTGGATAAGAGGGCTGTGACAGCAGAGGTGAGTAGGCCACTGAAAATACAACCCACTTGAGTTAGTTTTAGCAACGGATTTGAAAAAAACCCCAGGGACTTTGACAGGAGAGGATACAGACTCCAAATTTCTCTCTACAATGGGCTGATTATAGAACTTCATATCAGTGAGCTTGAGGGATCTGAAATCTGATCTCTGTCTGGGCTCATTTCTAGTTAACATGAGTTATACCAAGAGCTACACTTTCATGATAAAGAGGAAGGAAAAATAATGTGGAAAAAATAACTGGCTGCAAATAACCACAAAAAAAGTTTCTAAAATGATAGCAGCCACCTGAACTAATGATACTGAAATAAAATGTATAAGCCCAGCATTGTATTGTAAAATATGTGCAATTAAAAACATCTCATGGCTGCTTGATAGGACAGTCAGAAATAGAAATTTGCAGGCATAGTCATCAAGCAATCTTTCACTGTATCGTTGATTGTAAAAGCTCATAAATGGAAGTTGGAGGTCATTTAATTTCACGCAATCTTGTGACAGCAGGCAGACTCCTATACTTGCTTGGGACCACAGGCTGGGGAGGACCATGCTGCTTTCTGAAGGAATAATGACAAGATAGTTCATGCCATTAATTTTAACAGAACTCCCCACTGAAGTGAGTCTATTGCAATTGCTGATGAGGACCTGACAAATAGACATCTCTTCCCTGCCCTAACAGACACACGGAGTGGCTCACGCATACCTTCTGCTTCGTTCAGCCCTCTAGACAACACCAGTACATCACAAGGGCAAGCGCAGAGCTGGTATGTGGCGTGTTTGCATGCGATTGTACCAGCAACCCTCTGCCAGGTGGTTAGTGACAGCAAGGAGGGCCGGTTCAAGTGTGGCACGAGTTTTACTTGGCTAGTAACTGAATCAGCTTCCAGCCTTTGCCCGGAAATCTGGGTACACCAAATCCCCCATCCTCAGGTAGCCTTTTCAGGCTGAACTTCCTCATTTTCAAGCACTCAGGATTATCTACAAGCAAGGAAAGGCAACGGCAAGCTCAGGGAGCACTGCACTAGAAAGAGGTGCAGAAAGTAATTCAGATAGACTGCTCTTCCAGTAACTTTAACTTCCAGTGTCCTTTTTTCTGGCTGCCCCAGAGCAGCCACCACACAAGTACCCCCACCACACCATCCCCAACCACTAACCTCCACTCGCTACTCTGGTGAGTCTGGGGCAACGTTTTCACAGCTGCCAGCGAGCTGTCTGTTTTGTTTCACTGACCATTTTCAGCATCTGCTTTGGCTCTGCTAATTTGCAGAGCAGGCAGGGTCCGAGGGGAGCCTCCTCCACAGTGGTGCAGGTCCACGGGGTGACAGTCCCCTGGGCACCAGGGCTCCCCCAGGAAAATCTGGGCAGGACAGGAACCAAGACAGTGTCTATCCCTTCAGCTTCCAAGTGCTTAGTTATAAAATGAGAGCGTATTTCCCTGCTCTGGCATTCAGAGGAATGCACTTTGCTATTGCATGTGCACTAGGCACTGACTAAGGGAGCTGTGGGTAGACAGAAAAGGAGAGGAAAATCTTTCTGGAGCATTTTCGCCTTTTTACCAACAGAGGGATTTGAGAGCCTTTCTCCATCTGCAGTCTCTGGCAAAGATGTAGCCATAGGGAGCTAAGGATGCGTGTGTATAGTAAAAATGGCCCTGTAGATGCTGTGTCGTGTTCAGCCAATGGTTTCACATGCAGCACGTTTTCCAGGAGAGGCTCACTGAAACGCAGGCTAAGAAATCTCTTCCAAGGCACCAGAGAGATGGATCTACTGCTGGAACAGAGTGATCATCTGCTTAACAGCTCAGAGCTACATGCACACCAATTTGGGTCAGGAAGTCAAAAATAACATAACACCAGATTGAATTTAAATTGTATGGGGGTTATAAGTAAGGAGACTATTATTGTGGTGCCTGAGTTAATATTTTCCTCTTTTGGAAAGCACCGTGGGATCATTAATGTATAAAAGTGGTTATGCAGGCGTTGGTTTTATATCTCATCTGTAAGGAAAAGCTTCCAAAAAGGCATTGGCTTTTAACCACGGCCTCTACAGAGAGATAAGATGCCAGTTACAGACGAACCAACCCTGCTCTTCTGGAATAGGAGGTTTCCCCCAGTGACTGCATATGCAAGGCTCTTCCATCCCACGTTTCTGATCTGACCCACTGTAGTGCTCACTTCTAATCAGTTCTTTTGTCCTAATATCTGTTTATTGCCTCCCAAGTATTTTAAAATGGCAATAATCACACAGCTTGCTTGCTTGCTTTCAACCATGCTGGAGAAATGGCTTTATTAATGCTGTGACTGTAATGCTGTGTGTGTGTGTGAGCACGCCTATGCATGTGTGCTGAGCTCTGACAAGATTACAGCCGGAGATGGTCTGACTACAGGCTACATCCTATTTAGGCTTCTGCAAAGATTAGAAAGAGAAATCTCCCTTTTGTCTTTGAAGCATGAATGGATGCTGAGCTTTCAGCAGTCTGTAAACTGCTGCAATTCCCCTGAAAAATAACAGCAACTTTTAAATGAATGATTTACTGTTAAAACAAGAGATAAAAAAAAATATGTCACTATCTGCACTCCCCTCTCCCCCTTCACCCAGCTGAACTGTACATGGATATCGGATCTCTTTTGTTGGCAGAAATTCTAGTAATCTCTAAAGGACGTGCTTTTTCTGCCTTCTCAGGCTACCTCACTGAAGAGAATTCCAAAGATTTCTGGAAAAGCTTTTTAATGTACACAGCAGAGCTCCCCTCCTCATACCCCTTCCCCCCAGCACCATTATAATTTACAGGATTCATATGACCATGTAACTACTTTGTGATTACATGGAAAATACCTTACAAATACATAATAATTACAAATTCATGCAGATTACTTAGTAAATACATTTGAATTAAGAAAATAGTTCAAAGATTAATTATCCCTTAACTCACAGTATTTAAATTATTTTCCCCCTAATGTACAAATATATTTGTAGTGACTTCAAGGCTGGCGGAGAAGGGGTTATGATGGTTCTGATCTGAGAGGAAAAAATGAAATTTGACAGGCATGGATTATTTAAAGCATGCAGACGTGAGCCATATAACCATTACACTTTGATGCAAATCATAGAGGAAAGCACAGGAGAGATGGCCTGTACAGAGAAGTAGTGGACAAAGTTAGGATTTCCTGCCATCGACATGAAATTTAAACAAATAATCATTTAATGGCAGTGCAGCATTACATTCTTTTTTGCATGCATTAATGTCAGCATCTGGGACCAACATTTTGACAATTCTATTAAAATGCTTCTCCGTTCCCTATCTAACACCTGTTAGCTCTAATTTTCTTTCCTGAGACGTACATCAGTAGACAGTGTAGATTCCAAATCATTTATCACTTTTAAAGTGCTTCCATATGAGCTTTTGGGGGGGCTTATCTTGGCCTTAGGAAAACCTTTTCTGAATGTATTAAAATTCAGTACTTAGAGGGGGAAAAAAAGTGTAGACATCAATGTTTCATAGCATTCATGTCTGGTAATTATTAGCCTAAATTATGGCTCGCACATGACTTGACAAAGTGGACCATGCATTTAAAAAAGCTGCTCACTAGACATGCGCTGCTCAATATGTTCCAAGTTATTGAGATGTCAGTCAGTAATCATAAAGCAAACACCCCTCACTGAAAGGACCCTGCTAAGAGGGCTATGAGGCCTGGGGGACTACCTAAAAATGTCAGAAATGTTACAGTCCAAATGAATGACATCAGCAAGAGAACATGTGTTTAAAAACATGTGCAATTAGCTAATACAATAAAATGCAAACCCTGGAACACAACAGACCCGAGGAGCAGGACCTGGGAAGGAGCATTTAAAACCAAAACCAAATATTCTGCTCTGGAGAATGAGAAAATCTTCATATATCTATTTAAAAATATGGGAAACGTGAAAAATGATCGTGTTAGTGTTTTTCTAGCTGTGCATTGTGGAAAGAGGAAGAAATGCGTTATATCCTTTATCTACCCGTACATAATAGGCTTGCTTATCATTATGTATGTTAAATCACTGCCTGTGTTGCTCCTATCATGCAAAACAAGGTGTACTGTGAATTAATGCAGTGTTGGTAATCTCTCACCTTTTACAATGCTGACCATAAGTTAATCAGCTTGCAGAGAGATGAGCATTATGTACAGTATTTTAGAAGTATTTGCCTTTGCAATGCAATATCCTTATACAAGAGATAAGGCCTAACCTTTTCCCGCTAAAGTGTATGGGAATTTTGCTGATGATTTGGGTGAGTAAAATAGTGGGCCCACATGCAGTGTTTACACCGAGGGCCTCTGCTGTGGCGGTGCAAGGTGATGTGATGGAAGGTGACGTCCAGGAAAGCAAACATGGTACTTCAGGCTGGACTGTCTGATTTTCTTTTCATACAGATTTTGCTTTTATTGTCTGAATCTGAAATGTGCACACGAGTCAGCCACTAAAAACTTTTGAACATCTTTGGAGCCATCTGAAGAACTGGACTTCATCTCTCTGCATTATTTAAAGGCACGTGTAAAATGCATGCAAACAAATAGTAGAAAACAAAGCACACAAAGCAGCTGGCAGCAACTAGAAATGTATACAGCTGTGGACAGTTTAAAAATGTCCATCAGTGCACGGATACGCACCTTTATTTTCACACATCTGCTGTTTACTAAATAACATTTCAGCACAGTTTTCATCTTATAAGGAAAGTGTTTGAAACTTGGAATAAGTGCACTTAATTAAAGGAAGGCTGTGAAAATGTGCACTAATCTGATATGACTAATAGCAAAGTGCATGAAATTGCTAATTAGAATTTCATTAAAGGTGCTGCTTTATCAGACTGCAAATATCACAACCTTTAAAATTCTTTCAGGAAAGCTTAATTCCTTTTCAAACAGAAATATTCTTTAAAGACATTTGATTTGTTCTAAAGGAATTTGTAGCTTAGGCTGAAACATAAAATGTTGCCAATATTCTACGGGAGTAATATTTGAATAAAAATATGTATCAGGTACTTTCTTTCATCAGGCAGATGAATAATTTTTTTGAAAATATTATTGTTCAAATAATACAATCAGCTAAGAAAAATAAAGTTTAATCTTTAGATTATGTCAAACATGATTTGTTTTTATGCCTATACTCTAATATTTGATATGTTTTTGCTTTAAAGGAGGAAAGAAATAAAAAGCTTGCTTCAAAAGTAATGCGCAAACTATAAAAAATAGAGCTATGAATGTAATTTGATAAAAATAGGTAAGGTTTTGGATGTCCAAAAAGAGGAAATTAATTGTCTACCTTGATTTTTAAAAAATACATCAAAAGCTAATATTCTTTGTGAAACGCCTTCTAACATCTTAAAGAGAAATTAAAAAAAATATCTGTATTTTTAAGGTAATGTTGGATAAAACCCCAAACTTTGCACAAATACCTATATTTCTATACTTAGCTAAAATATTAATTCATTTTACCTCTTTTTTTTTCTCCTAGCTGAGTCTTCAAGCTTACTGCTTTTTATTTATTTTATTGCCCTTTGCCTCTCTTGTCTGATGACAGAGTTTCTCTCCTCAGATTTTTGTTAATTTTGGAAACACACTCTGCCGTCAGTGATTTCATCTGCAGCTGAACAGCTACCTTCTGCCCAACCACCTCCCAGGTTTGCATTCCTCTCAGTGCAGTTGATGGGACAGTTCTAGGCTTCCGCAAGGCACTTTTAATCGCAGCAAAGCCACTGTCATACTGCAAGGACGCAGCAGCAAAGCTCACCTTGCTTTCAGGTTCACTTCTCCTGGGGAAAGAGCTACTCCCCATCAATTTTTGGCCCCTGACTCTTAGGAAATGTCCTTTTCTACATAGGGCCTGATCCTTCCTCCATCAGAGCAGGTTCCTTGTGCCAGCAAAGGGCTTTCAATTGTCAGGTCTGTAGTGAATTCATACTCACAGATCATAGTTTTGACAAAATTCTCATTTACTCGTGTGTCACACTGCAATTTTTGCTCTAGCAACCAGCAGGTTTGCTTGCGTGAACAGAGCAGGATTGGGACTTAAATAGCTTTGTTCCTTTTTTCCTTGAAATTTAAGTTTACCAGCATAAGCAACTAATGTAAGGCTTTCAGCGAAACTAAAGATCATTGAAGCAGCTGAAGTTTATGTGTGTTAAAAAAATATCCATCAAGGCTCCCCATTTGTGGACTGCAATTATTGTTATTAATACTAGCAAAAAAAGAAAAGATGTACTTTTGCTGGAATTAAGTATTCAGAGCACATTTTTAGAAACTCAAATTAAAAACTAATCAATGCAAATTTACATGACAAAAAGATTCTTGGAAATGGATAAAGAGTGAACAGAAGAATCTTTACTTAGGAGATAGTATATTATTACTTTGAGCATTTTTTAAAATCACATGTCAATTACAGTTTGGTGTGATTTCAGCTCTTGTTATAGGTATTTTCATGCCAGTAGGTATTTTATCAGTTGGACAAAGCAACACATAAAAGTAATTTTAGCTTTCTTCATAAATATGCCAACTTTCTTTATGTACATTTGCTTTCTACAATAAATACATTGATAAAAAATCAGTCTAGACTCAAATAAATGAAAATTATGCTTATTAAATCTAATGTCTGGTGTCAAAAGTGAGGTGTCAATCTTACCTATCTAACTTCTAAGCAAGGAAAACAAAGCTGTTAATTATAATATTTAAGTTTAAATATAGAATTATTGTTCAAATATAGAAAACAATGGCATGGTTGTTCTTTCCACAGCTATATGATTAAGACTACTTATGTCTCATTTTATGCAAAATAAATGACACATGATTGTGATTTAATTCATGCTAAGTAAATGTCTACAGGGATTTATGACAAGAAAAGCAATAACAATCCATACCTTGTTACTTGTCAATAACTGCTCTCAGAACAGTGGGGAGCAGTGAAAAATAAATAATTGTTCAGAAAAACCCATGCATACGTGAAAGGAGTAGTGTGCAATAATTTACATCATGTTAATCTAAGGCTGCTGGTTGTAATACAGTGAGTGTTATAAATTAATGTAGTTCTGTACTATTCTGCCTTATTTTATTCTCCCTTTTATAATGCCACTGCTCTCCAGATTCAATGTGCCTCGATCCCCATTGCTGGCAACAAGATTAACGCGCTCCATAAACATGACGAGCTGCGTTTAGTAAACTGTTTGCTGAGCAAAGATAAGACGCTGACATTTACAATTTCGTTCTTCAGAAATTATAAGACGGATATGTTTTGGTGTGCAAAGGAAAACAAGAGCAGGAAGAGGCTCTGGTCCTTCCCTCTTCCCGTGGCGAGGTGAGGCGTGTGTGGTTTCCAGCCCGCAGCTGGTGCTGGCAGGGGACCAGTGAGGGTGGAGTTGGGGGCTGGCCTCCTACACGACCACAACGCTCCAACATGGGCAGGGGGTGTCCCCAACACCCTTCTGGTTTTGACCGTATAAAGTGATAACAGGAAAGTCTCAAAGCATCTACTTTAAAGGGGGTTCAGCTACCTGGCAGAGGGGGGCAGCTGCCACCAGTGTGCTGCGGGGATCCACAGGACCGCCCCTGTGTCTTGCCTGGCACCACACGGCCGGTGTAAATGCAAACTACTGATTTTTTGGGATGGGATTAAAAGCCATATAATTGCTTGGCTGGGTCATTCACCCTGTGTTGATCATGGAGCATGATGTGAGGCTTTTTCCACGTTTAAAAGGAGAATATGAAGGTTGACTTTAATGGGCTGTAAGTGCAAGAATGATGCTGAATCTGGCTCAGGGTAAAGGAGCCAGATTTGTTTGCAGGATTTACAGAGTTTGCATTGGTCTGACAGAAAGTTTTCTGCTTAACTCCAAGGAATGTGTGCACTCATGCTGTGGCCAGGGTACCAATTTCCGCAGCTCTGTACAGCTCCTCTCAGTAATGTTGAGGAGTTTTGTTCCTTTGCCATATTTATTCAATGTTTGGCCTGACAGACAAAAATAAATTGCAGATAAATGTGTCTGGTTGTGCCAGGTAATACCTTCTTATTACCCAACTTCTGCTCACTAGCCTTCACTGGGACCCAGCAGCTCATTACGCAAAAGCCACGTTCCTAGGGGCACGTACAGTCTCATGTAATCTTGATATACATGCTGTTTGGTGATCTCAAAATGGTGACCATCACAAGGTCCAAGAAAGCGCTACCTGGTTGGGCCTCATCTCTTAAAATAAATGCAAGTGTGGTTTGTAATAGGAGCTACACACCTTCTGAAGGCCTGGTGGATTTCTTTCCTATGCTCCACTAAAAGGCCAGTCAGAAAAGATCACAGTTTTCTTCTTCTTCCCTGCAGTGGCAGAAGCATTAAATCTGCTAATTATGTTTATAGTGAGCCAATATTCCTACATCTATTGTCAGAAGCAATGGCCAGTAGCACAGAACTACTGAAACACTGAGAAAGAAGAAATAAGCAGGACCAAACATAAGCTTTGTGAGGCATTATGGGTTATTCTCAATTCCTTTGAAAATCTTGCTTTGTTTTTCCCTTTATCTTATGTTTTCTTTTTCAACCTTCCTCTGCACCCTTTCTTAGACTTGCTCCTTTGTCTCTTCGCCCTCTGTGTTTCTTTTCCTCTTGTTTTTATGCTTTCTTCCACATCATCTTATCACCCACTACCTTTGTTTGACTCTATCTCAGGCCTGATGGTTTCCTCCTGCAAATCCAATGTGTTTTGGTTTTTCCTCTTCCTTAGTCCTTGCCACATGCGAGACTTTGCCATTCTCTTCCTCACATAAACATCTCGCTGCACAAATGCCTGGTAAAACTCATAAAAATATCGATGCAGCTCAAGTTCACTGAACGAGTCACTTCCCCTGCTGCCTTTGGACATCTCAAGACAAACCTCTTTCGCCTGTTTGTATGTAAAATGTAAAGCAGTCTAGTATTTTTAGAAGAAAAGCTAAGAGAATATAACTTATTTTTCCTACCTTTTGCTGCATATAGCTTGAAACTCCAGCTCTGCACACAAATTGCCAGAATCTGTATTGTTTTATCCTAACCTTTATAGGTAATCCCGAAAGCCTACCTAATCAATTGAAGATCATAAAATATTAGACTTAATACTGCAAAGTGCTGCTTTATAATTCACATAACAAGCTCCTAAATAATTCAAATAGCAAACATATCCTGCTATTCAGTGATGGGAGGTTGTTTAGATCAGCCAGAGAATGTCAACACATGCCACATCTCACAGATCTACCGCATTTCAGGAACCCTATTAAGTTAATTGCTGGTTTCTGACAGCAGAGAGCATGCTGGGAGCAGGGTGATCTTTATTAGCCTTTCGGGCATTTGCAAACATCAGCCATTTTACCCCTACTTGTATAGACCAGGCATAGCATGGAGAATGTAAATCAAATTGTGAGACAATAACCGGTGTTGGCACCACCTTCGCATTGGATTAATTTGTGAATTAAAATAAAGGTTCCAATGTCAATTGTTTTGCCTGTTAGATTTATGTATAATACCATATACGTATATATATATTGTAAAAGTCTAATAAGAACAATCAAGCAATTACATCATTTCGCACTGCATATGTAATGCACATAAAAAGGTAATCAAACTGTGGTGCCTCACATCTTCGTAATGGAAGTACTTTGAAGGCTATAAATAGACAAGAAGCTTCAGAGTAAATTAGCAACACAATATAATTTTCATTAGGTACCTGTCTTGTAGTACGGATGTGCACAGGTGCTCTTTGTTCTTATATATATTTTAGACCAATATTTTGATTTCTAAATACCCCAAACCCCCTTTTGTTCATAATTTTCATTTTCTGGCTCTATTTTTTAACTCCCTACCGATTTCAAAGAGTCCTAGAAGAGAAAGAGGAGAGGGGATAAGAAAGAGTCTCTAAAATAATTTGAGATTAAGTTCTATGCATCCTAACCTGATCCAAGCCCCTTGAAGTAATTTAAGAGTTTTGAAGATACTTTTGTGGTCTTTGGCTCACACGTGTAGCTCTATTAATTCTACATGTCATGGACCACCCAGTTTTCAGCTGGTGTGTCAGCTTCTGTGTAATTATTTAGCTAAAGATCTTATTCAGATACAAATATATAGGGAAGTGAAATTATTTAGCTATTTAAGTCAGTAAATACTTCAATTATCCATAAAACTGTATCCTTTAATCAAAAAATCGTCTTGTCAAACAGAGTGTAGATAAAAATAACAGCTGCATTCAACAGTGTTGTAAATATGATGCAAAACTCCATTACTTTTCAGAAATCAGCTACTGTAAAAAGAAAAACAATATTTAAAAAGTCAGTTCACTATAGGCATGGAGAAGTATCTCTTTTGCCTACTCTGGACTCATCACAGATTCGCAGCTTAATTTTTGCAGGAGTCCATGGAGCATTGTATTTCATGGCTTATCTCTTCATTAACCACCACAACAGCGGCCAGTGTTGCTGCATAAATATTACAAACACATTTCCCAGGCATAGCTGTTATTCTTTGGAGTCAGTACTACACATCTGAGGTGTATGAAAAATTCTAAATTGTATTTGATAGCTCCCAAATTGACTTGTTTCATTTAATTAAAAAAAACATTTTAAGAGTGAGCCAATTCACCGAAAAAGAATGGCTCCTCTTCTGTGTGCATATGTGTATAAATATATATGTCTGTATATGTGTATATATACGCATATCTGGATGAGCATGTGTTCTATATTCCTCTGAAAGATGCTAAGTGTGGAAACTGTAAAAGGCTAACTGATTTTTGCAGTTCTCTAAAGATAGGGCCTTTGTGAAGATAGGACCAGTACATTCTGCTGCTTCCTATACTTTTGAAAACAATTGTTTCACATCATGGCATAAGACAGAATACATATGTCTTAAGTCTCCAATTATGGCAAAACATAGTATTTTTGTAATGCACGCAGTGTGCGTGAACCCATGAGGCTAAGACCTTTCTGCTCTCTAGAAACAGGAATATAGAAGTGTTACTGCTGTATCATCAGGCATTAAATAAACACAAAGGTGCAGGCACCCCAACAGCTCCCTCCCAAGTCCCTTGACACATCAATCTAACATATATTTTGCTAATTGAAACCTTTTCACACAGACAATGTAGTTGAAAGGTACTGTAATAATGCGCTATTTGGAAATATCCCTTTAAAAACCAAAATTCATCAAGTACTTTCATGTCCCTGAGTGGGTACTTGAGAATTGAGCAGCAGATGTAAAATTTACACTGAAGTGCCTCTCTCAGGCACTGGACATGTATGAAATGTGTAAAATGTATTATAAACCCTCTTTACCAGTGAGTCAGTAATGGGTTTAAGGCTGCGGTTTCCAGCCTGCTGCCATTCAAAAGGAAGGAGGCAAGGTAAAATCTTGCATGTTCCTTCTGTAGTTTCTTTATCCAGTGCAGATAACATAAAAAAAATCAATCTAGAAACATGCATGCACTGCAACCATGTTTGATGTCTCATGAAGGATTCAGCTGTGCATATTTTGCTGGAGGAAAAATGTGTGTTATTTATCAAATACGCTTGTCTCCTTTCCAGGGCTGCCAACAATAATGTTATGCAACGTTACAGAGCAAGATGACAGATTGCTGGGTCTCATGCCAGTAAGTGATCGCTGATAACGCTGAGAACTAAATATAAAATCAGGAACTGGAGAGGTGCAGAAATTATGCATCTTTTGGACTGTTTCATACTTTACTAGAAAGTAAAGAGTTCTGAAACTTCAGCTTTAAGAAACCATGGGCTGTGGAATCTAAAATATTAGGCACCCAGCAGAGGTTTTATACAGTAGTTTCCCCTAATCTCAGAAACATCTGTTCATTTTTAAAAGTAAATCTGTACACAGTTTACATTTCAAGGAGGGTCAGATTCCATTCTTCAATTTCCTTTTTGTGTGTGCGCGCGTGTGTATCATTTATTGTATTCACAATCAGTGTGGGTTTTATTCCTGCTTTCTTTTTCCTCCTGGTGTTGCCTATGCCCTTGAAATAAAACTGGCTCATTTTCCAGTCAAGTCATGTGTAAATGAAAATGATTCCACAAGTGTCAGCACGTGGTATTCCCCTCTTTGCGCAAAACTGGGAGCACCCCGAGCGATGCAAAAAATAAAATACATTCTGGAGACAAGGGAAGGGATTTTCCTTGTACTCAGAAGCTGCAGGACTTCCAGGGCACATCAGCCGATTGATTACCCATTCAGTCTACTTTGTTTCCTTTCATAGCACAAATAAGATCTATGACAATTTAGAGCTGAGATGAAGTTTTGAAGCTTCATTTGATTTTTCAGCTTCAAAGAAGGAAGGCCTCCAGAACAGAGGCGCTGGGTTCTTACCACACAGAATTGATTTTTATGGAGGCAGCTCTTCCATTCACTGACTTGACTGGAGGCCCTTTTTCTAGGAATGTCTTCTCAGTAATTCAAGGGCTGGCAGTAAGCACAAGGAGATGTTCCCTCCTAAGTTTCTTTCTTTTCTCCAAACCATTGGTGTCAATGTCCAGATTGCCCAAGGCACTGAGAATTTGTTTTTAAACAAATTTTCAAAGCAGTCAGTCTGGTTGTGTGATAGCCGTAGAAGGCTTGCCTCTCCCCATTTCAGTTTAAGCTGCAACAAACAAACAATAAAAAATGCTGGCCATTCATATATTCTGTTGGTAATCAAAATGCATTTTCCTCATGGTAACACAGCAGCTCAACACTGCAGAGAGAAAAGAAGAACCTGTTTACACAGGCTTTCTGTTTTTAGAGCACTTAATGAGTGATGCTGTAGAATTATTGCTGCTCCAGGTACCCAGACCCTGTGGGTAGGTCTAGAGAGCATCCCAAGTATGTAAAGAGAAGAATAGAAACAAAATCTTTGTGAGAGAAATCACTTCATTAGTTCTGTTTTTTTTTTAGAATTTTGCTTGATCGCTACTTTCTGGTGAGTCAGTTGTCATGGAAGCTAATGGCTTTATGAAGAATTAAGGGCAGGTAATTTTGCATAGCAAGACAAAACCTTAAACTGAACTGCTCTATGCATCTGGTGTGGAGATCTGATCTGTCCTGTTAAGCAAAGAGATTGTTGAATTATGGCTCTTACTGGCATTTGTGACTTTATTCCTCTTTAAAAATTCTACCAATATTGGCTGGAGCTCATCAGCTTCTGGATCACTATGGCTAGATCCAAGTCTGCTACAGTCGATCACAACCGTTGGGGCTGGTGCAGACAGATAGAGCTGATTTTGGTCATCATTGCTATGTTTGTCTCTACAAGCCAAGTGTGTGTCTATGCAAGTACACTGAAAGTATGCCAAGACTGACTTTGCAGTTCAAGGTCCTTTGACCATAAAGGAACCAAGCCGTATCAAGCACTCCCTCTTCTGACTGTCAGCCAGTGGGTTCCAGTAGATGCGAATCCACATGTTCGTGGCAGTTAAGCATTGCCGAATCTGTAAGATGCTGTATTTGATAGCCAGGAGGTGCACAAGTAGGCATAATTTTCTCACTCCTGGTATTTCAAACCACTCTGTCTTGTTCTTCCAGCAGCCTCCTTGTTGAGCAATATCAGGCAAAGGACAGAGCTTGTAAATCTTTGCCTGTAGGAACAAATGCTAAGAATGCTCAGACTTTAGGGAAAGGCCTGAGGTCCTTCAGGACTTTAACATTTATCCCCAGAAGCTTTTTGGAGACAAGACAAAAATATTTGTCAGTATTGAATGCAACAGATAGAGCAAAGCAATCCAGAAAGATGAGTGTTGATTTACCTCTTTCTTCCTGAAGAGAAGGAGAGGACACACAAGGGGTATGAGATGTTGGTTTTCGTGATCAAAGGCCATGGTGAATGACTGCAGCAAAATGTATCAGCTTTCATGTTTTGTGTAGCTGCTGTGACGGCTGATGAGAGATGTAAAGGTTTGGTGGTTCTCTGACAGCTCTGGGAGCTTGGAATCATGTTCACAAGGAACCATCGCAATGGTAACCAGGAATTGTCTCAAGTGATGTAATTTTCCTGTTGATTGGACTATAGCATACTTCAGAGCAGACAACTGATTCCCTTATGCGAGAAGGTGTTCCTAGCATTGGTCTTCAGAGATCAGTCTTTTATAATGTTGGAAGAAGAAAAATACAGAGTCAAAAGAATATATTCTGATTGTGCCCTGTATGATTAAAACAAAGATGTTTTATTTCTGATCCCCACTCTTCCCTGTTGTTCCTAGTGATACCTAAACTCACTCCAGATACAGAGAAGATTAAAATCATGGACCTGAAAAACAAAATGCAGACACTGTCCTGAATCTTGAAAATTACTTTTCTCATTTGAATTAAAAGTATTCAGATTGGCTGAGACACTAAAAAAAAACCTGTAAAGAAAAAGAGGGCCTTGTCTAATGCTCAAGTTTTCCTTGGGCAAACTTAATTTTGGGAGAAATTTCCTCATGAACGAATCTAAATGAAATATTTCTACTTATGACTATCAAACCCTTGCCATGGACACACAGTACTTTCAATGGAAAAAATAATTGAAAATTTTCTAGATGCAAACTAGAAGAAAATATGACTTCTTAAAAAAATGTCTCTTAATTTCAAACTTTTCTAAGAATTCCTCATGTTTTTGTAGGCTGGATAAGGAGAGATCTGGATTAAGACTGGTTTTACAAAACCAAACCCGGATTAAGAAGGTTGATGAGAGCAATGTAAAACCACCCCAGTTTGCTCAAAACTTTTATCTGTTTCCCTCTTCAACTCTAAACTTTCATGGATGAGATAAAATAGAAACTGAATCCAAACAAGCCGGTTTTGCAAAAGCTCCTCAGCTCTTCTCTAAAAATAAGATTAAAGAAATCCTCTAGGCTGCAGGAGATGACTTTATCTTGTTACATTGCAAACCTCATTCCCTTACTTTAAATCTTCTTCTCTCTTACTAAAGATAACTAATAGGGATGCTGAGAACCATTGTATTCTGTTGACATCTTTAAACATAAAGCAAGCTATCAATATCTGGCTTTCGAGGGGTCTCTCTGCTACCGTTCTCAAATACAAAAGTTTATAGTCATATCATTATGAGAAAGATGTA